>JALBCR010003640.1:0-160502 GCA_030710515.1 Abscondita cerata | reverse complement strand
CTATACTTTTACTAGTCCGACTTCTATGGTTTTCGTATTGAAAAAAAGCGTCAAAGTTAATTTTGTCCTTTCTATCTTTTCTGGTCCGACTTCTATGGAGTTTCATTTTGAAAAAAAAGCGTCAGATTTAAATTTGTCCTTTCTATACTTTTCTGGTCGACTTCTATGGTTTTCGTATTGAAAAAAAGAAGGTTAATTTGTCCTTCTATACTTTTACTAGTCCGACTTCTATGGTTTTCGTATTGAAAAAAGGCGTCCGAGTAAAATTTGTCCTTTCTATACTTTTTCTGGTCCGACTTCTATGGTTTTCGTATTGAAAAAAAGTTCAAAGTAAAATTTGTCCTTTCTATACTTTTCTGGTCCGACTTCTATGGTTTCGTATTGAAAAAAAGACGTTAAAGTTACTTTGTCCTTCTTCTATACTTTTACTAGTCCGACTTCTATGGTTTTCGTATTGAAAAAAGCGTCAGAGTAAAATTTGTCCTTTCTATACTTTTTCTGGTCCGACTTCTATGGTTTTCGTATTGAAAAAAAGACGTTAAAGTTACTTTGTCCCTTCTATACTTTTTACTAGTCCGACTTCTATGGTTTTCGTATTGAAAAAAAAGGTCAGAGTAAAATTTGTCCTTTCTATACTTTTTCTGGTCCGACTTCTATGGTTTTCGTATTGAAAAAACGTTAAAGTTACTTTGTCCCTTCTATACTTTTACTAGTCCGACTTCTATGGTTTTCGTATTGAAAAAAGACGTCAGAGTAAAATTTGTCCTTTCTATACTTTTTCTGGTCCGACTTCTATGGTTTTCGTATTGAAAAAAGACAAAAAAAAAAGCGTCAGAGTAAAATTTGTCCTTTCTATACTTTTTCTGGTCCGACTTCTATGGTTTTCGTATTGAAAAAAAGACGTTAAAGTTACTTTGTCCCTTCTATACTTTTACTAGTCCGACTTCTATGGTTTTCGTATTGAAAAAAAGCGCCAGAGTAAAATTTGTCCTTTCTATACTTTTTCTGGTCCGACTTCTATGGTTTTCGTATTGAAAAAAACGTTAAAGTAAAATTTGTCCTTTCTATACTTTTTCTGGTCCGACTTCTATGGTTTTCGTATTGAAAAAAATCAAAAAAAAAAAAATTAACTTAAACACCAAAAATTACTTTTACCCTTCTATACTTATTTAGTCCGACTTCTATGGTTTTCGTATTGAAAAAAGCGTCAGAGTAAAATTTGTCCTTTCTATACTTTTTCTGGTCCGACTTCTATGGTTTTCGTATTGAAAAAAAAGCGTCAGAGTAAAATTTGTCCTTTCTATACTTTTTCTGGTCCGACTTCTATGGTTTTCGTATTGAAAAAAGACGTTAAAAGTTACTTTGTCCCTTCTATACTTTTACTAGTCCGACTTCTATGGTTTTCGTATTGAAAAAAGCGTCAGAGTAAAATTTGTCCTTTCTATACTTTTTCTGGTCCGACTTCTATGGTTTTCGTATTGAAAAAAAGACGTTAAGGTTACTTTGTCCTTCTATACTTTTACTAGTCCGACTTCTATGGTTTTCGTATTGAAAAAAGCGTCAGAGTAAAATTTGTCCTTTCTATACTTTTTCTGGTCCGACTTCTATGGTTTTCGTATTGAAAAAAACGTTAAAGTTACATTTGTCCTTTCTATACTTTTACTGGTCCGACTTCTATGGTTTTCGTATTGAAAAAAAGCGTCAGAGTAAAATTTGTCCTTTCTATACTTTTTCTGGTCCGACTTCTATGGTTTTCGTATTGAAAAAAAGCGTCAGAGTAAAATTTGTCCTTTCTATACTTTTTCTGGTCCGACTTCTATGGTTTTCGTATTGAAAAAAAAACGTTAAAGTTACTTTGTCCTTCTATACTTTTACTAGTCCGACTTCTATGGTTTTCGTATTGAAAAAAAGCGTCAGAGTAAAATTTGTCCTTTCTATACTTTTTCTGGTCCGACTTCTATGGTTTTCGTTTTGAAAAAAAACGTTAAAGTTACTTTGTCCCTTCTATACTTTTACTAGTCCGACTTCTATGGTTTTCGTATTGAAAAAAAGCGTCCGAGTAAAATTTGTCCTTTCTATACTTTTTCTGGTCCGACTTCTATGGTTTTCGTATTGAAAAAAAAACGTTAAAGTTACTTTGTCCTTTCTAAACTTTTACTAGTCCGACTTCTATGGTTTTCGTATTGAAAAAAAAGCGTCAGAGTAAAATTTGTCCTTTCTATACTTTTTCTGGTCCGACTTCTATGGTTTTCGTATTGAAAAAAAAACGTTAAAGTTACTTTGTCCCTTCTATACTTTTACTAGTCCGACTTCTATGGTTTTCGTATTGAAAAAAAAGCGTCAGAGTAAAATTTGTCCTTTCTATACTTTTTCTGGTCCGACTTCTATGGTTTTCGTTTTGAAAAAAAAGACGTTAAAGTTACTTGGTCCCTTCTATACTTTTACTAGTTCGACTTCTATGGTTTTCGTATTGAAAAAAAAGCGTCCGAGTAAAATTTGTCCTTTCTATACTTTTTCTGGTCCGACTTCTATGGTTTTCGTTTTGAAAAAAAAGACGTTAAGGTTACTTGGTCCTTTCTATACTTTTACGAGTTCGACTTCTATGGTTTTCGTAAAAAGACGTTAAAGTTACTTTGTCCCTTCTATACTTTTACTAGTCCGACTTCTATGGTTTTCGTATTGAAAAAAAAGCGTCCGAGTAAAATTTGTCCTTTCTATACTTTTTCTGGTCCGACTTCTATGGTTTTCGTTTTGAAAAAAAAGACGTTAAGGTTACTTGGTCCCTTCTATACTTTTACTAGTCCGACTTCTATGGTTTTCGTATTGAAAAAAAAAGACGTTAAAGTTACTTTGTCCCTTCTATACTTTTACTAGTCCGACTTCTATGGTTTTCGTATTGAAAAAAAAACGTCAGAGTAAAATTTGTCCTTTCTATACTTTTTCTGGTCTGACTTCTATGGTTTTCGTATTGAAAAAAAAGCGTCAGAGTAAAATTTGTCCTTTCTATACTTTTTCTGGTCCGACTTCTATGGTTTTCGTTTTGAAAAAAAGACGTTAAGGTTACTTGGTCCCTTCTATACTTTTACTAGTCCGACTTCTATGGTTTTCGTATTGAAAAAAAAGTGTCAGATTAAAATTTGTCCTTTCTATACTTCTTCTGGTCCGACTTCTATGGTTTTCGTGTTGAAAAAAACACGTTAAAGTTACTTTGTCCCTTCTATACTTTTACTAGTCCGACTTCTATGGTTTTCGTATTGAAAAAAAAACGTCAGAGTAAAATTTGTCCTTTCTATACTTTTTCTGGTCTGACTTCTATTGTTTTCGTATTGAAAAAGAAGACGTTAAAGTTACTTTGTATTGAAAAAAAAACGTCAAGAGTAAAATTTGTCCTTTCTATACTTTTTCTGGTCTGACTTCTATGGTTTTCGTATTGAAAAAAAAACTTCAGAGTAAAATTTGTCCTTTCTATACTTTTTCTGGTCTGACTTCTATTGTTTTCGTATTGAAAAAAAAGCGTCAGAGTAAAATTTGTCCTTTCTATACTTTTTCTGGTCCAACTTCTATGGTTTTCGTTTTGAAAAAAAAGACGTTAAGGTTACTTGGTCCCTTCTATATTGAAGACGAAACATCGTCGGAATGTGCTACATCTTTACTAAAGGAATACTGGTGTAAAAAGTGTAAAAATAAAGTTAAAAATGCTTCTATAAAATGCATAAAGTGCGATTACGTGTATCATAAAAGTTGTGCAAAAATTTTGGTGAGTAATGAAAAACAAATTACTATTTTAAATGAAAACGAATTAATTTGCGATCAACATACTGATGATGTGCAAGATGTTAATGTTGATAATATGGGTAGTCTAATTATACTTTTCCTAGTTCGACTTCTATGGTTTTCGTATTGAAAAAAAAGCGTCCGAGTAAAATTTGTCCTTTCTATACTTTTTCTGGTCCGACTTCTATGGTTTTCGTATTGAAAAAAAAGCGTCAGATTAAAATTTGTTTTTTCTATACTTTTTCTGGTCCGACTTCTATGGTTTTCGTATTAAAAAAAAAGGCGTTAAAGTTACATTTGTCCTTTCTATACTTTTACTAGTCCGACTTCTATGGTTTTCGTATTGAAAAAAAGCGTCAGAGTAAAATTTGTCCTTTCTATACTTTTTCTGGTCCGACTTCTATGGTTTTCGTATTAAAAAAAAGACGTTAAAGTTACTTTGTCCCTTCTAATCTTTTACTAGTCCGACTTCTATGGTTTTCGTATCGAAAAAAAGCGTCAGAGTAAAATTTGTCCTTTCTATACTTTTTCTGGTCCGACTTCTATGGTTTTCGTTTTGAAAAAAAGACGTTAAAGTTACTTTGTCCCTTCTATACTTTTACTAGTCCGACTTCTATGGTTTTCGTATTGAAAAAAAGCGTCAGAGTAAAATTTGTCCTTTCTATACTTTTTCTGGTCCGACTTCTATGGTTTTCGTATTGAAAAAAAAACGTTAAAGTTACTTTGTCCTTTCTATACTTTTACTAGTCCGACTTCTATGGTTTTCGTATTGAAAAAAAGCGTCAGAGTAAAATTTGTCCTTTCTATACTTTTTCTGGTCCGACTTCTATGGTTTTCGTATTGAAAAAAAACGTTAAAGTTACTTTGTCCCTTCTATACTTTTTACTAGTCCGACTTCTATGGTTTTCGTATTGAAAAAAAGCGTCAGAGTAAAATTTGTCCTTTCTATACTTTTTCTGGTCCGACTTCTATGGTTTTCGTTTTGAAAAAAGACGTTAAAGTTACTTTGTCCCTTCTATACTTTTACTAGTCCGACTTCTATGGTTTTCGTATTGAAAAAAAAGCGTCAGAGTAAAATTTGTCCTTTCTATACTTTTTCTGGTCCGACTTCTATGGTTTTCGTTTTGAAAAAAAAGACGTTAAGGTTACTTGGTCCCTTCTATACTTTTACTAGTCCGACTTCTATGGTTTTCGTATTGAAAAAAAAGACGTCCGAGTAAAATTTGTCCTTTCTATACTTTTTCTGGTCCGACTTCTATGGTTTTCGTATTGAAAAAAAAGCGTCAGAGTAAATTTGTCCTTTCTATACTTTTTCTGGTCCGACTTCTATGGTTTTCGTATTGAAAAAAACGTCAAAGTAAATTTGTCCCTTCTATACTTTTACTGGTCCGACTTCTATGGTTTTCGTATTGAAAAAAAGCGTCAGAGTAAATTTGTCCTTTCTATACTTTTTCTGGTCCGACTTCTATGGTTTTCGTATTGAAAAAAAACGTTAAAGTTACTTTGTCCCTTCTATACTTTTATAGTCCGACTTCTATGGTTTTCGTATTGAAAAAAGCGTCAGAGTAAAATTTGTCCTTTCTATACTTTTTCTGGTCCGACTTCTATGGTTTTCGTATAAAAAAGAGTTAAAGTTACTTCCTTCCTATACTTACTAGTCCGACTTCTTATGGTTTTCGTATTGAAAAAAGCGTCAGAGTAAAATTTGTCCTTTCTATACTTTTTCTGGTCCGACTTCTATGGTTTTCGTATTGAAAAAAAACGTTAAAGTTAATTTGTCCTTTCTATACTTTTACAGTCCGACTTCTATGGTTTTCGTATTGAAAAAACGTCAGAGTAAAATTTGTCCTTTCTATACTTTTTCTGGTCCGACTTCTATGGTTTTCGTATTGAAAAAAAACGTCAGAGTAAATTTGTCCTTTCTATACTTTTTCTGGTCCGACTTCTATGGTTTTCGTATTGAAAAAAAAGCGTCAGAGTAAAATTTGTCCTTTCTATACTTTTTCTGGTCCGACTTCTATGGTTTTCGTATTGAAAAAAAAACGTCAAAGTAAATTTGTCCTTTCTATACTTTTCTAGTCCGACTTCTATGGTTTTCGTATTGAAAAAAAACGTTAAAGTTACTTTGTCCCTTCTATACTTTTACTAGTCCGACTTCTATGGTTTTCGTATTGAAAAAAAGCGTCAGAGTAAAATTTGTCCTTTCTATACTTTTTCTGGTCCGACTTCTATGGTTTTCGTATTAAAAAAAAAGACGTTAAAGTTACTTTGTCCCTTCTAATCTTTTACTAGTCCGACTTCTATGGTTTTCGTATTGAAAAAAAAGCGTCAGAGTAAAATTTGTCCTTTCTATACTTTTTCTGGTCCGACTTCTATGGTTTTCGTATTGAAAAAAACGTTAAAGTAAAATTTGTCCTTTCTATACTTTTTCTGGTCCGACTTCTATGGTTTTCGTATTGAAAAAAAACGTCAGAGTAAAATTTGTCCTTTCTATACTTTTTCTGGTCCGACTTCTATGGTTTTCGTATTGAAAAAAAACGAAAGCGTAAAGTACTTTGTCCTTTCTATACTTTTCTAGTCCGACTTCTATGGTTTTCGTATCGAAAAAAAGCGTCAGAGTAAAATTTGTCCTTTCTATACTTTTTCTGGTCCGACTTCTATGGTTTTCGTATTGAAAAAAAGCGTCAGAGTAAATTTGTCCTTTCTATACTTTTTCTGGTCCGACTTCTATGGTTTCGTATTGAAAAAAGACGTTAAAGTTACTTTGTCCTTCTATACTTTTACTAGTCCGACTTCTATGGTTTTCGTATTGAAAAAAAGCGTCAGAGTAAAATTTGTCCTTTCTATACTTTTTCTGGTCCGACTTCTATGGTTTTCGTATTGAAAAAAAACGTTAAAGTTAAATTTGTCCTTTCTATACTTTTACTAGTCCGACTTCTATGGTTTTCGTATTGAAAAAAAACGTCAGAGTAAAATTTGTCCTTTCTATACTTTTCTGGTCCGACTTCTATGGTTTTCGTATTGAAAAAAACGTCAAAGTAAAATTTGTCCTTTCTATACTTTTTCTGGTCCGACTTCTATGGTTTTCGTATTGAAAAAAAAGACGTTAGAGTTACTTTGTCCTTTCTATACTTTTACTAGTCCGACTTCTATGGTTTTCGTATTGAAAAAAGCGTCAGAGTAAAATTTGTCCTTTCTATACTTTTTCTGGTCCGACTTCTATGGTTTTCGTATTGAAAAAAAGACGTTAAAGTTACTTTGTCCCTTCTATACTTTTACTAGTCCGACTTCTATGGTTTTCGTATTGAAAAAAAAGTCAGAGTAAAATTTGTCCTTTCTATACTTTTTCTGGTCCGACTTCTATGGTTTTCGTATTGAAAAAAGAAAACGTTAAAGTTAAATTTGTCCTTTCTATACTTTTACTAGTCCGACTTCTATGGTTTTCGTATTGAAAAAAAGGCGTCAGAGTAAAATTTTCCTTTCTATACTTTTTTGGGTCTGGGGAGGGAAAAAAATTTGTCCTTTCTATACTTTTGCTGGTCCGACTTCTATGGTTTTCGTATTGAAAAAAAACGTTAAAGTTACTTTGTTCTTCTATACTTTTACTAGTCCGACTTCTATGGTTTTCGTATTGAAAAAAAGCGTCAGAGTAAAATTTGTCCTTTCTATACTTTTTCTGGTCCGACTTCTATGGTTTTCGTATTGAAAAAAAGCGTTAAAGTTACTTTGTCCCTTCTATACTTTTACTAGTCCGACTTCTATGGTTTTCGTATTGAAAAAAAGCGTCAGAGTAAAATTTGTCCTTTCTATACTTTTTCTGGTCCGACTTCTATGGTTTTCGTATTGAAAAAAAAACGTTAAAGTTAATTTGTCCTTTCTATACTTTTACTAGTCCGACTTCTATGGTTTTCGTATTGAAAAAAAGCGTCAGAGTAAAATTTGTCCTTTCTATACTTTTCTGGTCCGACTTCTATGGTTTTCGTATTGAAAAAAAAAAAAAAGACGTTAAAGTTACTTTGTCCCTTCTATACTTTTACTAGTCCGACTTCTATGGTTTTCGTATTGAAAAAAAGCGTCAGAGTAAAATTTGTCCTTTCTATACTTTTTCTGGTCCGACTTCTATGGTTTTCGTATTGAAAAAAAGCGTTAAAGTTACTTTGTTTTTTCTATACTTTTACTAGTCCGACTTCTATGGTTTTCGTATTGAAAAAAAAGCGTCAGAGTAAAATTTGTCCTTTCTATACTTTTTCTGGTCCGACTTCTATGGTTTTCGTATTGAAAAAAAAACGTTAAAGTTACTTTGTCCATTCTATACTTTTACTAGTCCGACTTCTATGGTTTTCGTATTGAAAAAAAGCGAAAGTAAAATTTGTCCTTTCTATACTTTTTCTGGTCCGACTTCTATGGTTTTCGTATTGAAAAAAAGACGTTAAAGTTACTTTGTCCCTTCTATACTTTTACTAGTCCGACTTCTATGGTTTCGTATTGAAAAAAAAGCGTCAGAGTAAAATTTGTCCTTTCTATACTTTTTCTGGTCCGACTTCTATGGTTTTCGTTTTGAAAAAAAAGACGTTAAAGTTATTTGTCCCTTCTATACTTTTACTAGTCCGACTTCTATGGTTTTCGTATTGAAAAAAAAAGCGTCAGAGTAAAATTTGTCCTTTCTATACTTTTTCTGGTCCGACTTCTATGGTTTTCGTATTGAAAAAAAAACGTTAAAGTTACTTTGTCCCTTCTATACTTTTACTAGTCCGACTTCTATGGTTTTCGTATTGAAAAAAAACGTCAGAGTAAAATTTGTCCTTTCTATACTTTTTCTGGTCCGACTTCTATGGTTTTCGTATTGAAAAAAAAAACGTTAAAGTTACTTTGTCCCTTCTATACTTTTACTAGTCCGACTTCTATGGTTTTCGTATTGAAAAAAAGCGTCAGAGTAAAATTTGTCCTTTCTATACTTTTTCTGGTCCGACTTCTATGGTTTTCGTTTTGAAAAAAAGCGTTAAAGTTACTTGTCCCTTCTATACTTTTACTAGTCCGACTTCTATGGTTTTCGTATTGAAAAAAAAGCGTCAGAGTAAAATTTGTCCTTTCTATACTTTTTCTGGTCCGACTTCTATGGTTTTCGTTTTGAAAAAACGTTAAAGTTACTTTGTCCTTTCTATACTTTTTCTAGTCCGACTTCTATGGTTTTCGTATTGAAAAAACGTCAGAGTAAAATTTGTTTCTATACTTTTTCTGGTCCGATTCTATTGTTTTCGTATTGAAAAGAGACGTTAGTTACTTTGTAAAAAAGTCAAGAGAAATTTGTTTTATTGGGATGGTTTGTAGAAAAAAAAAGAACGTCAGAGTAAAATTTGTCCTTTCTATACTTTTCTGGTCCGACTTCTATGGTTTTCGTATTGAAAAAAACGTTAAAGTTACTTTGTCCCTTCTATACTTTTACTAGTCCGACTTCTATGGTTTTCGTATTGAAAAAAAGCGTCAGAGTAAATTTGTCCTTTCTATACTTTTTCTGGTCCGACTTCTATGGTTTTCGTAATTGAAAAAAAAATTAAAGTTACTTATGTCCCTTCTATACTTTTACTAGTCCGACTTCTATGGTTTTCGTATTGAAAAAAATTTTGCGTCAGAGTAAAAATTTGTCCTTTCTATACTTTTTCTGGTCCGACTTCTATGGTTTTCGTTTTGAAAAAAGACGTTAATGTTACTTTGGTCCTTTTCTATACTTTTACTAGTCCGACTTCTATGGTTTTCGTATTGAAAAAAAGCGTTCGATTAATTTGTCCTTTCTATACTTTTCTGGTCCGACTTCTATGGTTTTCGTATTGAAAAAAAGGCGTCAAAGTAAAATTTGTCCTTTCTATACTTTTTCTGGTCCGACTTCTATGGTTTTCGTATTGAAAAAAAAGCGTCAGAGTAAAATTTGTCCCTTCTATACTTTTACTGGTCCGACTTCTATGGTTTTCGTATTGAAAAAAACGTCAGAGTAAAATTTGTTTTTTCTATACTGTTTCTGGTCCGACTTCTATGGTTTTCGTATTGAAAAAAAAAGCGTCAGAGTAAAATTTGTCCTTTCTATACTTTTTCTGGTCCGACTTCTATGGTTTTCGTATTAAAAAAAAGACGTTAAAGTTACTTGTCCCTTCTATACTTTTACTAGTCCGACTTCTATGGTTTTCGTATTGAAAAAAGCGTCAGAGTAAAATTTGTCCTTTCTATACTTTTTCTGGTCCGACTTCTATGGTTTTCGTATTGAAAAAAAGACGTTAGAGTAATTTGTCCTTTCTATACTTTTCTAGTCCGACTTCTATGGTTTTCGTATTGAAAAAAAACGTCAGAGTAAAATTTGACCTTTCTATACTTTTACTGGTCTGACTTCTATGGTTTTCGGTATTGAAAAAAACGTCAGAGTAAAATTTGTCCTTTCTATACTTTTTCTGGTCCGACTTCTATGGTTTTCGTATTGAAAAAAAACGTTAAAGTTACTTTGTCCCTTCTATACTTTTCTGGTCCGACTTCTATGGTTTTCGTATTGAAAAAAGCGTCAGAGTAAAATTTGTCCTTTCTATACTTTTTCTGGTCCGACTTCTATGGTTTTCGTTTTGAAAAAAAAGACGTTAAAGTTACTTGTCCCTTCTATACTTTTACTAGTCCGACTTCTATGGTTTTCGTATTGAAAAAAAAGCGTCAGAGTAAAATTTGTCCTTTCTATACTTTTTCTGGTCCGACTTCTATGGTTTTCGTATTGAAAAAAGCGTTAAGGTTACTTTGTCCTTCTATACTTTTACTAGTTCGACTTATGGTTTTCGTATTGAAAAAGCGTCAGAGTAAAATTTGTCCTTTCTATACTTTTTCTGGTCCGACTTCTATGGTTTTCGTTTTGAAAAAAAGCGTTAAGTACCTTTGTCCTTTCTATACTTTTACTGGTCCGACTTCTATGGTTTTCGTAAAAAAAAGACGTTAAAGTTACTTTGTCCCTTCTATACTTTTACTAGTCCGACTTCTATGGTTTTCGTATTGAAAAAAAGCGTCAAAGTAAAATTTGTCCTTTCTATACTTTTTCTGGTCCGACTTCTATGGTTTTCGTATTGAAAAAAAGACGTTAAGAGTAAAATTTGTCCTTCTATACTTTTACTGGTCCGACTTCTATGGTTTTCGTATTGAAAAAAAAAAACGTTAAAGTTACTTTGTCCCTTCTATACTTTTACTAGTCCGACTTCTATGGTTTTCGTATTGAAAAAAAACGTCAGAGTAAAATTTGTCCTTTCTATACTTTTTCTGGTCTGACTTCTATGGTTTTCGTATTGAAAAAAAGCGTCAGAGTAAAATTTGTCCTTTCTATACTTTTTCTGGTCCGACTTCTATGGTTTTCGTTTGAAAAAGACGTTAAGGTTACTTGTCCCTTCTATACTTTTACTAGTCCGACTTCTATGGTTTTCGTATTGAAAAAAGTGTCAGATTAAAATTTGTCCTTTCTATACTTTTCTGGTCCACTTTTATGGTTTTGTTTTGAAAAAAACGTAAAGTACTTTGTCCCTTCTATACTTTTACTAGTCCGACTTCTATGGTTTTCGTATTGAAAAAAAAACTTCAGAGTAAAATTTGTCCTTTCTATACTTTTTCTGGTCTGACTTCTATTGTTTTCGTATTGAAAAAGAAGACGTTAAAGTTACTTTGTATTGAAAAAAAAACGTCAAGAGTAAAATTTGTCCTTTCTATACTTTTTCTGGTCTGACTTCTATGGTTTTCGTATTGAAAAAAATTTCTTAAAGTAAAATTGTCCTTTCTATACTTTTCTGGTCCGACTTCTATGGTTTTCGTATTGAAAAAAAAAACGTCAGAGTAAAATTTGTCCTTTCTATACTTTCTGGTCCGACTTCTATGGTTTTCGTATTGAAAAAAGACGTTAGATTAAAATTTGTCCCTTCTATACTTTTAAAAAAAAAAGTAAAAATTTAATATAAAAAAAAAAAAAAAAAAAAAAAAAAAAAAAAAAAAAAAAAAAAAAAAAAAAAAAAAAAAAAAAAGATAAAAAAAAAAAAAAAGGAAAATAAAAAAAAAAAAAAAAAAAAAAATAAATTATAAAAAGAAATAAAAAAAAGGAGTCTAATTATACTTTTTCTGGTCCGACTTCTATGGTTTTCGTATTGAAAAAAAGCGTTAAAGTTAATTTGTCCTTTCTATACTTTTTCTAGTCCGACTTCTATGGTTTTCGTATTGAAAAAAGCGTCCGAGTAAAATTTGTCCTTTCTATACTTTTTCTGGTCCGACTTCTATGGTTTTCGTTTTGATAAAAAGAGTTAAGGTAAAAAAAAAACGTTAAAACTTTGTCCCTTCTATACTTTAACTAGTCCGACTTCTATGGTTTTCGTATTGAAAAAAGCGTCAGATTAAAATTTGTCCTTTCTATACTTTTTCTGGTCCGACTTCTATGGTTTTCGTATTGAAAAAAACGTTAAAGTTACTTTGTCCCTTCTATACTTTTACTAGTCCGACTTCTATGGTTTTCGTATGGAAAAAGCGTCAGAGTAAAATTTGTCCTTTCTATACTTTTTCTGGTCCGACTTCTATGGTTTTCGTATTGAAAAAACGTCAAATTAAATTTGTCTTTCTATACTTTTACTAGTCCGACTTCTATGGTTTCGTATTGAAAAAAAAAGACGTCAGAGTAAATTTGTCCTTTCTATACTTTTTCTGGTCCGACTTCTATGGTTTTCGTATTGAAAAAAAGCGTCAAGAGTAAAATTTGTCCTTTCTATACTTTTTCTGGTCCGACTTCTATGGTTTTCGTATTGAAAAAAAGCGTCAGAGTAAAATTTGTCCTTTCTATACTTTTCTGGTCCGACTTCTATGGTTTTCGTATTGAAAAAAAAGACGTTAAAGTTACTTTGTCCCTTCTATACTTTTCTAGTCCGACTTCTATGGTTTTCGTATTGAAAAAAAGCGTCAGAGTAAAATTTGTCCTTTCTATACTTTTTCTGGTCCGACTTCTATGGTTTTCGTATTGAAAAAAGCGTCTTCAGAGTAAAATTTGTCCTTTCTATACTTTTTCTGGTCCGACTTCTATGGTTTTCGTATTGAAAAAAAAAACGTTAAAGAAAAAAAAGACGTTATTTTGTCCCTTCTATACTTTTACTAGTCCGACTTCTATGGTTTTCGTATTGAAAAAAAGGTCAGAGTAAAATTTGTCCTTTCTATACTTTTTCTGGTCCGACTTCTATGGTTTTCGTTTTGAAAAAAGACGTTAAAGTTACTTTGTCCCTTCTATACTTTTACTAGTCCGACTTCTATGGTTTTCGTATTGAAAAAAACGTCGAGTAAATTTGTCCTTTCTATACTTTTTCTGGTCCGACTTCTATGGTTTTCGTATTGAAAAAAAAACTTCAGAGTAAAATTTGTCCTTTCTATACTTTTTCTGGTCCGACTTCTATGGTTTTCGTATTGAAAAAAAGACGTTAAAGTTAATTAAAAATTTGTCCTTTCTATACTTTTCTGGTCCGACTTCTATGGTTTTCGTATTGAAAAAAGCGTCAGAGTAAAATTTGTCCTTTCTATACTTTTTCTGGTCCGACTTCTATGGTTTTCGTTTTGAAAAAAAACGTTAAAGTTACTTTGTCTCTTCTATACTTTTACTGGTCCGACTTCTATGGTTTTCGTATTGAAAAAAAAAGCGTCAGAGTAAAATTTGTCCTTTCTATACTTTTTCTGGTCCGACTTCTATGGTTTTCGTATTGAAAAAACGCCTCACGATTAAATTTGTTTTCTATACTTTTTCTGGTCCGACTTCTATGGTTTTCGTATTGAAAAAAGTCAAGACGTTAAAGTTACTTTGTCCTTTCTATACTTTTTCTGGTCCGACTTCTATGGTTTTCGTATTGAAAAAAGCGTTCAGAGTTAAATTTGTCCTTTCTATACTTTTTCTAGGTCCGACTTCTATGGTTTTCGTATTGAAAAAAAGCGTCAGAGTAAAATTTGTCCTTTCTATACTTTTTCTGGTCCGACTTCTATGGTTTTCGTATTGAAAAAAAAGACGTTAAAGTTACTTTGTCCCTTCTATACTTTTACTAGTCCGACTTCTATGGTTTCGTATTGAAAAAAGCGTCAGAGTAAAATTTGTCCTTTCTATACTTTTTCTGGTCCGACTTCTATGGTTTTCGTATTGAAAAAAAGCGTTAGAGTAAATTCTATTTACCGTTTTTCTAGTTTTCCGGACTCTCTATGGTTTTTGTTTAAAAAAAACTTAAAATTACTTTGTCCCTTCTATACTTTTACTAGTCCGACTTCTATGGTTTTCGTATTGAAAAAAAAAGCGTCAGAGTAAATTTGTCCTTTCTATATTTTTCTGGTCCGACTTCTATGGTTTTCGTATTGAAAAAAAAACGTTAAGAGTTACTTTGTCCCTTCTATACTTTTACTAGTCCGACTTCTATGGTTTTCGTATTGAAAAAAAGCGTCAGAGTAAAATTTGTCCTTTCTATACTTTTTCTGGTCCGACTTCTATGGTTTTCGTATTGAAAAAAAAGACGTTAAAGTTACTTTGTCCCTTCTATACTTTTACTAGTTCGACTTCTATGAGTTTCGTATTGAAAAAAAAGCGTCAGAGTTTAAAAAATCTTTTGTCCTTTCTATAATTTTTCTGGTCCGACTTCTATGGTTTTCGTATTGAAAAAAGTCCGAGTTAAGGTTACTTGTCCTTTCTATACTTTTTCGGGTTCGACTTCTATGAGTTTTCGTTTTGAAAAAGACGTTAAAGTTACTTTGTCCCTTCTATACTTTTACTAGTCCGACTTCTATGGTTTTCGTATTGAAAAAAAAGCGTCCGAGTAAAATTTGTCCTTTCTATACTTTTTCTGGTCCGACTTCTATGGTTTTCTGTATTGAAAAAAAAGACGTTAAGGTTACTTGGTCCCTTCTATACTTTTACGAGTTCGACTTCTATGGTTTTCGTATTGAAAAAAAAAGACGTTAAAGTTACTTTGTCCTTCTATACTTTTTGGTCCGACTTCTAGGAGTTTTCGTTTTGAAAAAAAAACGTTAGAGTTAAATTTGTCCTTTCTATACTTTTTCTAGTCCGACTTCTATGGTTTTCGTATTGAAAAAAAGCGTCAGAGTTAATTTGTCCTTTCTATACTTTTCTGGTTCGACTTCTATGGTTTTCGTGTTGAAAGAAAAGACGTTAAAGTTACTTTTGTCCCTTCTTTACTAAACTAGTCCGACTTCTAGGTTTTCGTATTGAAAAAACTGTCAGATTAAAATTTGTCCTTTCTATACTTCTTCTGGTCCGACTTCTATGGTTTTCGTATTGAAAAAAAGGAACACCGTTAAATTACTTTCCCTTCTATACTTTTACTAGTCCGACTTCTATGGTTTTCGTATTGAAAAAAAAACTTCAAGTAAAATTTGTCCCTTCTATACTTTTTCTGGTCTGACTTCTATTGTTTTCGTATTGAAAAAGAGGCGTTAAAGTTACTGTATTGAAAAAAACGTCAAATAAATTGTCCTTTCTATACTTTTTCTGGTCTGACTTCTATGGTTTTCGTATTGAAAAAAAACTTTAAGTAAAATTTGTCCCTTCTATACTTTTTCTGGTTGACTTCTATTGTTTTCGTATTGAAAAAAAAGCGTCAGAGTAAAATTTGTCCTTTCTATACTTTTTCTGGTCCAACTTCTATGGTTTTCGTTTTGAAAAAAAAGACGTTAAGGTTACTTGGTCCCTTCTATACTGAAGACGAAACTCGTCGAATGTGCTACATCTTTACTAAAGTACTGGTGTAAAAGTGTAAAAAATAAAGTTAAAATGCTTCATAAAATGCATAAAGTGCGATTACATTATCATAAGTTGTTGCAAAAATTTTGGTGAGTAATGAAAAACAAATTACTATTTTAAATGAAAACGAATTAATTTCGATCAACATACTGATGATGTGCAAAGATGTTAATATTTGATATGGGTGTTCTAATTATACTTTTCCTAGTTCGACTTCTATGGTTTTCGTATTGAAAAAAAGCGTGAGTAAATTTGTCCTTTCTATACTTTTTCTGGTCCGACTTCTATGGTTTACCCATTGAAAAAAAAAAGCGTCAGTTAAATTTGTTTTTTCTATACTTTTTCTGGTCCGACTTCTATGGTTTTCGTATTAAAAAAGACGTTAAAGTTACCTTTGTCCCTTCTATACTTTTTACTGGTCCGACTTCTATGGTTTACGTATTGAAAAAAAGCGTCAGAGTAAAATTGTCCTTTCATACTTTTTCTGGTCCGACTTCTATGGTTTTCGTTTTGAAAAAAGACGTTAGGTTACTTTGTCCCTTCTATACTTTTACTAGTTCGACTTCTATGGTTTTCGTATTGAAAAAGCGTCAGTAAAATTTGTCCTTTCTATACTTTTACTGGTCCGACTTCTATGGTTTACGTATTGAAAAAGCGTCACATTAAAATTTATCCTTTCTATACTTTTTCTGGTCCGACTTCTATGGTTTTCGTATTGAAAAAAAAGCGTCAGAGTAAATTTGTCCCTTCTATACTTTTTCTGGTCCGACTTCTATGGTTTTCGTATTGAAAAAAAGACGTCAAAGTTAAGTTTGTCCCTTCTATACTTTTACTAGTCCGACTTCTATGGTTTCGTATTGAAAAAAAAACGTCAGATTAAAATTTGTCCTTTCTATACTTTTTCTGGTCCGACTTCTATGGTTTTCGTTTTGAAAAAAAAACGTTAAAGTTACTTTGTCCCTTCTATACTTTTTTCTAGTCCGACTTCTATGGTTTCGTATTGAAAAAAGCGTCAGAGTAAAATTTGTCCTTTCTATACTTTTTCTGGTCCGACTTCTATGGTTTTCGTATTGAAAAAAGACGTTAAAGTTACTTTGTCCCTTCTATACTTTTACTAGTCCGACTTCTATGGTTTTCGTATTGAAAAAAAGAGCCAGAGTAAAATTTGTCCTTTCTATACTTTTTCTGGTCCGACTTCTATGGTTTTCGTATTGAAAAAGTCCAGAGTTAAATATTTGTCCTTTCTATACTTTTTCTAGTCCGAATTCTATGGTTTCCGTATTGAAAAAAAAGCGTCAGAGTAAAATTTGTCCTTTCTATACTTTTTCTGGTCCGACTTCTATGGTTTCGTATTGAAAAAAAAACGTTAAGAGTTACTTTGTCCCTTCTATACTTTTTTTAGTCCGACTTCTATGGTTTTTGTATTGAAAAAAAAGCGTCAGAGTAAAATTTGTCCTTTCTATACTTTTTCTGGTCCGACTTCTATGGTTTCGTTTTGAAAAAAAGACGTTAAAGTTACTTTGTCCCTTCTATACTTTTCTAGTCCGACTTCTATGGTTTTCGTATTGAAAAAAAACGTCAGAGTAAAATTTGTCCTTTCTATACTTTTTCTGGTCCGACTTCTATGGTTTTCGTGTTGAAAAAAAAAACGTTAAAGTTACTTTGTCCCTTCTATACTTTTACTAGTCCGACTTCTATGGTTTTCGTATTGAAAAAAATGTCAGTGTAAAATTTGTCCTTTCTATACTTTTTCTGGTCCGACTTCTATGGTTTTCGTATTGAAAAAAAGACGTTAAAGTTTTGTCCCTTCTATACTTTTACTAGTCCGACTTCTATGGTTTTCGTATTGAAAAAAAGCGTCAGAGTAAAATTTGTCCTTTCTATACTTTTTCTGGTCCGACTTCTATGGTTTTCGTATTGAAAAAAAACGTTAGAGTTACTTTGTCCCTTCTATCTTTTTCTAGTCCGACTTCTATGGTTTCCGTATTGAAAAAAAAAAGCGTCAGAGTAAATTTGTCCTTTCTATACTTTTTCTGGTCTGACTTCTATGGTTTTCGTATTGAAAAAAACTTCAAAGTAAAATTGTCCTGTTCTATACTTTTTCTGGTCCGACTTCTATGGTTTTCGTATTAAACGTCAGAGTAAAATTTGTCCTTTCTATACTTTTTCTGGTCCGACTTCTATGGTTTTCGTTTTGAAAAAAGACGTTAAGTTACCAAAACTTTGTCCTTTCTATACTTTTCTGGTCCGACTTCTATGGTTTTCGTATTGAAAAAAAGCGTCAGAGTAAAATTTGTCCTTTCTATACTTTTTCTGGTCCGACTTCTATGGTTTTCGTATTGAAAAAAAGACGTTAAAGTTACTTTGTCCCTCTTACTTTTACTGGTCCGACTTCTATGGTTTTCGTATTGAAAAAAAGCGTCAAGGTAAAATTTGTCCTTTCTATACTTTTTCTGGTCCGACTTCTATGGTTTTCGTATTGAAACGTTAGAGTAACTTTGTCCCTTCTATACTTTTTCTGGTCCGACTTCTATGGTTTTCGTATTGAAAAAAAGCGTCAAAGTAAATTTGTCCTTTCTATACTTTTCTGGTCCGACTTCTATGGTTTTCGTATTGAAAAAAAAACGTCAGAGTAAAATTTGTCCTTTCTATACTTTTTCTGGTCCGACTTCTATGGTTTTCGTATTGAAAGACGTTAAAGTTACTTTGTCCCTTCTATACTTTTACTAGTCCGACTTCTATGGTTTTCGTATTGAAAAAAAGCGTCAGAGTAAAATTTGTCCTTTCTATACTTTTTCTGGTCCGACTTCTATGGTTTCGTTTTGAAAAAAAAACTTAAAGTTACTTTGTCCCTTCTATACTTTTACTAGTCCGACTTCTATGGTTTCGTATTGAAAAAAAGCGTCAGAGTAAAATTTGTCCTTTCTATACTTTTCTGGTCCGACTTCTATGGTTTTCGTATTGAAAAAAAGCGTTAAAGTTACTTTGTCCCTTCTATACTTTTACTAGTCCGACTTCTATGGTTTTCGTATTGAAAAAAAGCACCCCTACCCCCATTAAAACCAAAACCCTAACTACACCGACTCAGTACGTCAGAGTAAAATTTGTCCTTTCTATACTTTTTCTGGTCCGACTTCTATGGTTTTCGTTTTGAAAAAAACCCCCCTTCAACGCCCCACTTCTAGGCCCCCCACCAAAAAAGCGACGTTAAAGTTACTTTGTCCCTTCTATACTTTTACTAGTCCGACTTCTATGGTTTTGTATTGAAAAAAGACGTTAAAGTAAAATTTGTCCTTTCTATACTTTTCTGGTCCGACTTCTATGGTTTTCGTATTGAAAAAAAAGCGTTAGTAAATTTGTCCTTTCTATACTTTTTCTGGTCCGACTTCTATGGTTTTCGTATTGAAAAAAAACGTTAAGGTTACTTTGTCCCTTCTATACTTTTACTAGTCCGACTTCTATGGTTTTCGTATTGAAAAAAAATGTCAGATTAAAATTTGTCCTTTCTATACTTTTTCTGGTCCGACTCCTTCTATGGTTTCGTATTGAAAAAAAACGTCAGATTTGTCCTTTCTATACTTTTTCTGGTCCGACTTCTATGGTTTGCGTATTGAAAAAAGCGTTAGAGTTATTTTGTCCTTTCTATACTTTTCTGGTCCGACTTCTATGGTTTTCGTATTGAAAAAACGTCAGAGTAAAATTTGTCCTTTCTATACTTTTTCTGGTCCGACTTCTATGGTTTTCGTATTGAAAAAATTAACGTCAGAGTAAAATTTGTCCTTTCTATACTTTTTCTGGTCCGACTTCTATGGTTTTCGTATTGAAAAAAAGTTATATTTGTCCTTCTATACTTTTCTAGTCCGACTTCTATGGTTTTCGTATTGAAAAAAACGTCAAGAGTAAATTTGTCCTTTCTATACTTTTTCTGGTCCGACTTCTATGGTTTTCGTATTGAAAAAAAAAAAAAAAAAAAAAAAAAAAACGTCAAGAGTAAAATTGTCCTTTCTATACTTTTTCTGGTCCGACTTCTATGGTTTTCGTATTGAAAAAAAACGTAAAATTCTGAGAGTAAAATTTGTCCTTTCTATACTTTTTCTGGTCCGACTTCTATGGTTTTCGTATTGAAAAAAAGACGTTAAAAAGGTACTCTTAAAAAAAAAAAACCGCCGAGTAAAATTTGTCCTTTCTATACTTTTTCTGGTCCGACTTCTATGGTTTTCGTATTGAAAAAAGCGTCAGAGTAAAATTTGTCCTTTCTATACTTTTTCTGGTCCGACTTCTATGGTTTTCGTATTGAAAAAAAGACGTTAAAGTTACTTTGTCCTTCTATACTTTTACTAGTCCGACTTCTATGGTTTTCGTATTGAAAAAAAAGCGTCAGAGTAAAATTTGTCCTTTCTATACTTTTTCTGGTCCGACTTCTATGGTTTTCGTTTGAAAAAAAACGTTAAAGTTACTTTGTCCCTTCTATACTTTTACTAGTCCGACTTCTATGGTTTTCGTATTGAAAAAAAGCGTCAGAGTAAAATTTGTCCTTTCTATACTTTTTCTGGTCCGACTTCTATGGTTTTCGTATTGAAAAAAAACGTTAAAGTTACTTTGTCCCTTCTATACTTTTACTAGTCCGACTTCTATGGTTTTCGTATTGAAAAAAAAGCGTCAGAGTAAATTTGTCCTTTCTATACTTTTTCTGGTCCGACTTCTATGGTTTTCGTATTGAAAAAAAAAAAAAAAAAGAGCGTTAAAGTTATATTTGTCCCTTCTATACTTTTACTAGTCCGACTTCTATGGTTTTCGTATTGAAAAAAAGCGTCCGAGTAAAATTTGTCCTTTCTATACTTTTTCTGGTCCGACTTCTATGGTTTTCGTTTTTAAAAAAAAACTTTAATTTTATTTTTTTTTTTTTTTTTTTTTTATTTTTTTTTTTTTTTTTTTTTATTTAATTAAAAAGACGTTAAAGTTACTTTGTCCTTCTATACTTTTACTAGTCCGACTTCTATGGTTTTCGTATTGAAAAAAAACGTCAGAGTAAAATTTGTCCTTTCTATACTTTTTCTGGTCCGATTCTATGGTTTTCGTATTGAAAAAAAGCGTCAGAGTAAAATTTGTCCTTTCTATACTTTTCTGGTCCGACTTCTATGGTTTTCGTTTTGAAAAAAAAAAAAAAAAAAAAGACGTTAAAGTTACTTTGTCCCTTCTATACTTTTACTAGTCCGACTTCTATGGTTTTCGTATTGAAAAAAAACGTCAGAGTAAAATTTGTCCTTTCTATACTTTTTCTGGTCCGACTTCTATGGTTTTCGTTTTGAAAAAAAACACGTTAAAGTTACTTTGTCCCTTCTATACTTTTTCTAGTCCGACTTCTATGGTTTTGGAATAAAAAAAACGTTAGTATTTGTCCTTTCTATACTTTTTCTGGTCCGACTTCTATGGTTTTCGTATTGAAAAAAAACAAAACTAAAAAAAAAAACGTCAGAGTAAATTTGTCCTTTCTATACTTTTTCTGGTCTGACTTCTATGGTTTTCGTATTGAAAAAAAACGTTAAAGTTACTTTGTCCTTTCTATACTTTTACTAGTCTGACTTCTATGGTTTTGTATTGAAAAAAAGCGTCAGAGTAAATTTGTCCTTTCTATACTTTTTCTGGTCCGACTTCTATGGTTTTCGTATTGAAAAAAAGACGTTAGAGTTACTTTGTCCCTTCTATTCCCCCCTCCCCCTCCCCTCTCCTCCCCTTTTCCTAGTCCGACTTCTATGGTTTTCGTATTGAAAAAAAGCGTCAGAGTAAATTTGTCCTTTCTATACTTTTTCTGGTCCGACTTCTATGGTTTTCGTATTGAAAAAAAGCGTCAGAGTAAAATTTGTCCTTTCTATACTTTTTCTGGTCCGACTTCTAGGTTTTCGTATTAAAAAAAAAAAAAAAAAAACGTCAGAGTAAATTTGTCCCTTCTATACTTTTTCTGGTCCGACTTCTATGGTTTTACGTATTGAAAAAAACGTCAGAGTAAAATTTGTCCTTTCTATACTTTTTCTGGTCCGACTTCTATGGTTTTCGTATTGAAAAAAAAGACGTTAAGTTACTTTGTCCCTTCTATACTTTTTCTAGTCCGACTTCTATGGTTTTGTATTGAAAAAATTCAGTCGTTAAAATTTGTCCTTTCTATACTTTTTCTGGTCCGACTTCTATGGTTTTGTATTGAAAAAGCGTCAGAGTAAATTTGTCCTTTCTATACTTTTTCTGGTCCGACTTCTATGGTTTTCGTATTGAAAAAAAGTCAGACGTAAAAGTTACTTTGTCCCTTCTATACTTTTTCTGGTCCGACTTCTATGGTTTTCGTATTGAAAAAAAAGCGTCAAGAGTAAATTTGTCCTTTCTATACTTTTTCTGGTCCGACTTCTATGGTTTTCGTATTGAAAAAAACGTTAAAGTAAAATTTGTCCTTTCTATACTTTTTACTGGTCCGACTTCTATGGTTTTCGTATTGAAAAAAAACGTCAGAGTAAAATTTGTCCTTTCTATACTTTTTCTGGTCCGACTTCTATGGTTTTCGTATTGAAAAAAAACGTTAAAGTTACTTTGTCCCTTCTATACTTTTACTAGTCCGACTTCTATGGTTTTCGTATTGAAAAAAAGCGTCAGAGTAAAATTTGTCCTTTCTATACTTTTTCTGGTCCGACTTCTATGGTTTTCGTATTGAAAAAAAAACGTCAGAGTTTTTTTTTCCAAAATTTGTCCTTTCTATACTTTTTCTGGTCCGACTTCTATGGTTTTCGTATTGAAAAAAAGACGTTAAAGTTACTTTGTCCCTTCTATACTTTTACTAGTCCGACTTCTATGGTTTTCGTATTGAAAAAAGTCAGATTAAAATTTGTCCTTTCTATACTTTTCTGGTCCGACTTCTATGGTTTTTGTTAAAAATAAAGTTAAATATTTTTGTCCCTTTTTATTTTTATAGTCCGTTTAGGTTTTCGTATGAAAAAACGTCAGAGTAAATTTGTCCTTTCTATACTTTTTCTGGTCCGACTTCTATGGTTTTCGTATTGAAAAAAGACGTTAAAGTTATTTTGTCCCTTCTATACTTTTACTAGTCCGACTCAACTCTATGGTTTTCGTATTGAAAAAAGCGTCAGATTAAAATTTGTCCTTTCTATACTTTTTCTGGTCCGACTTCTATGGTTTTCGTGTTAAAAAAAACACGTTAAAGTTACTTTGTCCCTTCTATACTTTTACTGGTCCGACTTCTATGGTTTTCGTATTGAAAAAAAGCGTCAGAGTAAAATTTGTCCTTTCTATACTTTTTCTGGTCCGACTTCTATGGTTTTCGTATTGAAAAAAACGTTAAAGTTAATTTGTCCCTTCTATACTTTTACTAGTCCGACTCTATGGTTTCGTATTGAAAAGCGTCAGAGTAAAATTTGTCCTTTCTATACTTTTTCTGGTCCGACTTCTATGGTTTTCGTATTGAAAAAACGTCAGAGTAAAATTTGTCCTTCTATACTTTTTCTGGTCCGACTTCTATGGTTTTCGTATTGAAAAAGAGTTAAGTTAAAAAAACTCAACTTCGTTTTCTATACTTTTGTCCGACTTCTATGGTTTCGTATTGAAAAAGCGTCAGAGTAAAATTTGTCCTTTCTATACTTTTTCTGGTCCGACTTCTATGGTTTTCGTATTGAAAAAAAACGTCAGAGTAAAATTTGTCCTTTCTATACTTTTTCTGGTCCGACTTCTATGGTTTTCGTATTGAAAAAAGACGTTAAAGTTACTTTGTCCCTTCTATACTTTTACTAGTCCGACTTCTATGAGTTTTCGTATTGAAAAAAACGTCAGAGTAAAATTTGTCCTTTCTATACTTTTTCTGGTCCGACTTCTATGGTTTTCGTTTTGAAAAAAATAAAGTTATTTTGTCCCTTCTATACTTTTACTAGTCCGACTCTATGGTTTTCGTATTGAAAAAAGCGTCAGAGTAAAATTTGTCCTTTCTATACTTTTTCTGGTCCGACTTCTATGAGTTTTCGTGTTGAAAAAAGACGTTAAAGTTACTTTGTCCCTTCTATACTTTTACTAGTCCGACTTCTATGGTTTTCGTATTGAAAAAAAACGTCAGAGTAAAATTTGTCCTTTCTATACTTTTTCTGGTCCGACTTCTATGGTTTTCGTTTTGAAAAAAAGACGTTAAAGTTACTTTGTCCCTTCTATACTTTTACTAGTCCGACTTCTATGGTTTTCGTATTGAAAAAAGCGTCAGAGTAAAATTTGTCCTTTCTATACTTTTTCTGGTCCGACTTCTATGGTTTTCGTATTGAAAAAAAGACGTTAAAGTTACTTTGTCCCTTCTATACTTTTTTTAGTCCGACTTCTATGAGTTTTCGTATTGAAAAAAAGCGTCAAGAGTAAATTTGTCCTTTCTATACTTTTTCTGGTCCGACTTCTATGGTTTTCGTATTGAAAAAACGTTAAAGTTACTTTGTCCTTTCTATACTTTTACTAGTCCGACTTCTATGGTTTTCGTATTGAAAAAAACGTCAGAGTAAAATTTGTCCTTTCTATACTTTTTCTGGTCCGACTTCTATGGTTTTGATTGAAAAGACGTTAATTAATTTGTCCCTTCTATACTTTTACTAGTCCGACTTCTATGGTTTTCGTATTGAAAAAGCGTCAGAGTAAAATTTGTCCTTTCTATACTTTTTCTGGTCCGACTTCTATGGTTTTCGTTTTGAAAAAAAGACGTTAAAATTACTTTGTCCCTTCTATACTTTTACTAGTCCGACTTCTATGGTTTTCGTATTGAAAAAAAGCGTCAGAGTAAAATTTGTCCTTTCTATACTTTTTCTGGTCCGACTTCTATGGTTTTCGTATTGAAAAAAAAACGTTAAAGTTACTTTGTCCCTTCTATACTTTTTCTAGTCCGACTTCTATGGTTTTGTATTGAAAAAGCGTCAGAGTAAAATTTGTCCTTTCTATACTTTTTCTGGTCCGACCTCTATGGTTTTCGTTTGAAAAAAACGTCAGAGTTAATTTGTCCCTTCTATACTTTTTCTAGTCCGACTTCTATGGTTTTCGTATTGAAAAAAAACGTCAAGGTTTAAAATTGTCCTTTCTATACTTTTCTGGTCCGACTTATGGTTTTCGTTGAAAAAATCAGAGTAAAATTTGTCCTTTCTATACTTTTTCTGGTCCGACTTCTATGGTTTTCGTATTGAAAAAAGCGTTAGAGTTAATTTGTCCTTTCTATACTTTTTCTAGTCCGACCTCTATGGTTTTGTATTGAAAAAACGTTAAGTAATTTGTCCTTCTATACTTTTTCTGGTCCGACTTCTATGGTTTTCGTATTGAAAAAAAAACGTAGAGTAAAATTTGTCCTTTCTATACTTTTTCTGGTCCGACTTCTATGGTTTCGTATTGAAAAAAGACGTTAAAGTAACTTTGTCCTTTCTATACTTTTACTAGTCCGACTTCTATGGTTTTCGTATTGAAAAAAACGTCAGAGTAAAATTTGTCCTTTCTATACTTTTTCTGGTCCGACTTCTATGGTTTTCGTTTTGAAAAAAAACGTTAAAGTTAATTTGTCCCTTCTATACTTTTACTAGTCCGACTTCTATGGTTTTCGTTTTGAAAAAAAAGCGTCAGAGTAAAAATTGTCCTTTCTATACTTTTTCTGGTCCGACTTCTATGGTTTTCGTATTTGAAAAAAAACGTTAAGTTACTTTGTCCCTTCTATACTTTTACTAGTCCGACTTCTATGAGTTTTCGTATTGAAAAAAGCGTCAGAGTAAAATTTGTCCTTTCTATACTTTTTCTGGTCCGACTTCTATGGTTTTCGTATTGAAAAAAAAACGTTAAAGTCACTTTGTCCCTTCTATACTTTTACTAGTCCGACTTCTATGGTTTTCGTATTGAAAAAAAGCGTCAGAGTAAAATTTGTCCTTTCTATACTTTTCTGGTCCGACTTCTATGGTTTTCGTATTGAAAAAAAAAAACGTTAAAGTTACTTTGTCCCTTCTATACTTTTTCTAGTCCGACTTCTATGGTAGTTTCGTATTGAAAAAAAAGCGTCAGAGTAAAATTTGTCCTTTCTATACTTTTTCTGGTCCGACTTCTATGGTTTTCGTATTGAAAAAAAAACGTTAAAGTTACTTTTGTCCTTCTATACTTTTACTAGTCCGACTTCTATGGTTTCTATTGAAAAAAGCGTCAGAGTAAAATTTGTCCTTTCTATACTTTTTCTGGTCCGACTTCTATGGTTTTCGTATTGAAAAAAACGTTAAAGTTACTTTGTCCCTTCTATACTTTTACTAGTCCGACTTCTATGGTTTTCGTATTGAAAAAAGCGTCAGAGTAAATTTGTCCTTCTATACTTTTTCTGGTCCGACTTCTATGGTTTTCGTATTGAAAAAAAACGTCAGAGTAAAATTTGTCCTTTCTATACTTTTTCTGGTCCGATCTCTATGGCTTCGCATTGAAAAAAGTATTTGTCCTTTCTATACTTTTTTGGTCCGACTTCTATGGTTTTCGTATTGAAAAAAAGACGTTAAAATTACTTTGTCCTTTCTATACTTTTTCTAGTCCGACTTCTATGGTTTTCGTATTGAAAAAGCGTCAAAGTTAATTTGTCCTTTCTATACTTTTTCTGGTCCGACTTCTATGGTTTTCGTATTGAAAAAAAGCGTCAGAGTAAAATTTGTCCTTTCTATACTTTTTCTGGTCCGACTCTATGGTTTTCGTATTGAAAAAAAACGTTAAAGTTACTTTGTCCTTCTATACTTTTACTAGTCCGACTTCTATGGTTTTCGTATTGAAAAAAAAGCGTCAGAGTAAAATTTGTCCTTTCTATACTTTTTCTGGTCCGACTTCTATGGTTTTCGTTTTGAAAAAAAGACGTTAAGGTTACTTTGTCCCTTCTATACTTTTACTAGTCCGACTCTATGGTTTTCGTATTGAAAAAGCGTCAGAGTAAAATTTGTCCTTTCTATACTTTTTCTGGTCCGACTTCTATGGTTTTCGTATTGAAAAAAAGACGTTAAAGTTACTTTGTCCCTTCTATACTTTTACTAGTCCGACTTCTATGGTTTTCGTATTGAAAAAAAAGCGTCAGAGTAAAATTTGTCCTTTCTATACTTTTTCTGGTCCGACTTCTATGGTTTTCGTTTTGAAAAAAAAAGACGTTAAAGTTACGTTGTCCCTTCTATACTTTTACTAGTCCGACTTCTATGGTTTTCGTATTGAAAAAAGCGTCAGAGTAAAATTTGTCCTTTCTATACTTTTTCTGGTCCGACTTCTATGGTTTTCGTGTTGAAAAAAACACGTTAAAGTTACTTTGTCCCTTCTATACTTTTACTAGTCTGACTTCTATGGTTTTCGTATTGAAAAAAAAGCGTCAGAGTAAAATTTGTCCTTTCTATACTTTTTCTGGTCCGACTTCTATGGTTTTGTTTTGAAAAAAGCGTTAAAGTTAATTTGTCCCTTCTATACTTTTTCTGGTCCGACTCTATGGTTTTCGTATTGAAAAAAGCGTCAGATAAAATTTGTCCTTTCTATACTTTTTCTGGTCCGACTTCTATGGTTTTCGTATTGAAAAAAGACGTTAAAGTTAATTTGTCCCTTTCTATACTTTTTCTAGTCCGACTTCTATGGTTTTCGTATTGAAAAAAAAGAAAAAAAAAACGTCAGAGTAAAATTTGTCCTTTCTATACTTTTTCTGGTCCGACTTCTATGGTTTTCGTATTGAAAAAAGACGTTAAAGTTACTTTGTCCCTTCTATACTTTTACTAGTCCGACTTCTATGGTTTTCGTATTGAAAAAAAAGCGTCAGAGTAAAATTTGTCTTTTCTATACTTTTTCTGGTCCGACTTCTATGGTTTTCGTTTTGAAAAAAAGACGTTAAAGTTACTTTGTCCCTTCTATACTTTTACTAGTCCGACTTCTATGGTTTTCGTATTGAAAAAGCGTCAGAGTAAAATTTGTCCTTTCTATACTTTTTCTGGTCCGACTTCTATGGTTTTCGTATTGAAAAAAAGACGTTAAAGTTACTTTGTCCCTTCTATACTTTTTCTGGTCCGACTTCTATGGTTTTCGTATTGAAAAAAAGCGTCAGAGTAAATTTGTCCTTTCTATACTTTTTCTGGTCCGACTTCTATGGTTTTCGTATTGAAAAAAAACGTCAGAGTAAAATTTGTCCTTTCTATACTTTTCTGGTCCGACTTCTATGGTTTTCGTATTGAAAAAAAGCGTTAAAGTTACTTTGTCCCTTCTATACTTTTACTAGTCCGACTTCTATGGTTTTCGTATTGAAAAAAGCGTCAGAGTAAAATTTGTCCTTTCTATACTTTTTCTGGTCCGACTTCTATGGTTTTCGTTTTGAAAAAAGACGTTAAAGTTACTTTGTCCCTTCTATACTTTTACTAGTCCGACTTCTATGGTTTTCGTATTGAAAAAAAGCGTCAGAGTAAAATTTGTCCTTTCTATACTTTTTCTGGTCCGACTTCTATGGTTTTCGTTTTGAAAAAAACGTTAAAGTTACTTTGTCCCTTCTATACTTTTACTAGTCCGACTTCTATGGTTTCGTATTGAAAAAAGAACTGTCAGAGTAAAATTTGTCCTTTCTATACTTTTCTGGTCCGACTTCTATGGTTTTCGTATTGAAAAAACGTCAGAGTAAAATTTGTCCTTTCTATACTTTTTCTGGTCCGACTTCTATGGTTTTCGTATTGAAAAAAAGACGTTAGGAAACTTTGTCCCTTCTATACTTTTACTGTCCGACTTCTATGGTTTTCGTATTGAAAAAAAGCGTCAAGTTAATTTGTCCTTTCTATACTTTTTCTGGTCCGACTTCTATGGTTTTCGTTTTGAAAAAAGCGTTAAAGTACTTTGTCCCTTCTATACTTTTTCTGGTCCGACTTCTATGGTTTTCGTATTGAAAAAAAAAACGTCAGAGTAAAATTTGTCCTTTCTATACTTTTACTGGTCCGACTTCTATGGTTTTCGTATTGAAAAAAAGCGTTAGAGTAAATTTGTCCTTTCTATACTTTTACTGGTCCGACTTCTATGGTTTTCGTATTGAAAAAAAGCGTTAAAGTTAAATTTGTCCTTTCTATACTTTTCTAGTCCGACTTCTATGGTTTTCGTATTGAAAAAAGACGTTAAAGTTTAATTTGTCCCTTCTATACTTTTTCTGGTCCGACTTCTATGGTTTTCGTATTGAAAAAAAAAACGTTAAAATTAATTTGTCCTTCTATACTTTTCTGGTCCGACTTCTATGGTTTTCGTATTGAAAAAAAAGCGTCAGAGTAAAATTTGTCCTTTCTATACTTTTTCTGGTCTGACTTCTATGGTTTTCGTATTGAAAAAAAGACGTTAAAGTTACTTTGTCCCTTCTATACTTTTACTAGTCCGACTTCTATGGTTTTCGTATTGAAAAAAAGCGTCAGAGTAAAATTTGTCCTTTCTATACTTTTTCTGGTCCGACTTCTATGGTTTTCGTATTGAAAAAAAGACGTTAAGTTATTTTGTCCCTTCTATACTTTTATAGTCCGACTTCTATGGTTTTGTATTGAAAAAAAGCGTCAGAGTAAAATTTGTCCTTTCTATACTTTTTCTGGTCCGACTTCTATGGTTTTCGTATTGAAAAAAAAGACGTTAAAGTTACTTTGTCCCTTCTATACTTTTACTAGTCCGACTTCTATGGTTTTCGTATTGACAAAAAAGCGTCAGATTAAAATTTGTCTTTTCTATACTGTTTCTGGTCCGACTTCTATGGTTTTCGTTTTAAAAAAAAAGTTAAAAGTTACTTTGTCCCTTCTATACTTTTACTAGTCCGACTTCTATGGTGATTTCGTAAAAAAAAAAAGCGTAAAAAGCACTTGTGAAAAGCTTAAAGAAAATTGTCCTTTCTATACTTTTTCTGGTCCGACTTCTATGGTTTTCGTATTGAAAAAAAACGTTAAAGTTAATTTGTCCTTTCTATACTTTTACTAGTCCGACTTCTATGGTTTTCGTATTGAAAAAAGCGTCAGAGTAAATTTGTCCTTTCTATACTTTTTCTGGTCCGACTTCTATGGTTTTCGTATTGAAAAAAGCGTTAAGTTAATTTGTCCCTTCTATACTTTTACTGGTCCGACTTCTATGGTTTTCGTATTGAAAAAAACGTCAGAGTAAAATTTGTCCTTTCTATACTTTTTCTGGTCCGACTTCTATGGTTTTCGTTTTGAAAAAAAGACGTTAAAGTTACTTTGTCCCTTCTATACTTTTACTAGTCCGACTTCTATGGTTTTCGTATTGAAAAAAAACGTCAGAGTAAAATTTGTCCTTTCTATACTTTTTCTGGTCCGATCTATGGTTTGTATGAAAAAAAGACGTTAAAGTTAATTTGTCCCTTCTATACTTTTACTAGTCCGACTTCTATGGTTTTCGTATTGAAAAAAAGCGTCAGAGTAAAATTTGTCCTTCTATACTTTTTCTGGTCCGACTTCTATGGTTTTCGTATTGAAAAAAAACGTCAGTAAATTTGTCCTTTCTATACTTTTTCTGGTCCGACTTCTATGGTTTTCGTTTTGAAAAAAGTTATTATCCCACCTATTTTCGTCAGAGTAAATTTGTCCTTTCTATACTTTTACTGGTCCGACTTCTATGGTTTTCGTTTGAAAAAAAGACGTTAAAGTAATTTGTCCTTTCTATACTTTTCTGGTCCGACTTCTATGGTTTTCGTTGAAAAAGTCGATTAAAATTTGTCCTTTCTATACTTTTTCTGGTCCGACTCTATGGTTTTCGTATTGAAAAAGACGTTAAAGTTACTTTGTCCTTTCTATACTTTTACTAGTCCGACTTCTATGGTTTTCGTATTGAAAAAAGCGTCAAGAGTAAATTTGTCCTTTCTATACTTTTTCTGGTCCGACTTCTATGGTTTTCGTATTGAAAAAAGCGTCAGAGTAAAATTTGTCCTTTCTATACTTTTTCTGGTCCGACTTCTATGGTTTTCGTATTGAAAAAAACGTTAAAGTTAATTTGTCCCTTCTATACTTTTACTAGTCCGACTTCTATGGTTTTCGTATTGAAAAAAAAGCGTCAGAGTAAAATTTGTCCTTTCTATACTTTTTCTGGTCCGACTTCTATGGTTTTCGTATTGAAAAAAGACGTTAAGTTACTTTGTCCCTTCTATACTTTTACTAGTCCGACTTCTATGGTTTTCGTATTGAAAAAAAGTCAATAATTTTCCTTCTATACTTTTTCTGGTCCGACTTTAGTTTAAAAGTAAAGTTATTTTGTCCTTTCTATACTTTTCTTCGACTACTATGGTTTTCGTATTGAAAAGCGTGAAAATTTGTCCTTCTATACTTTTGGTCCGACTTTATGGTTTTCGTATTGAAAAAAAACGTCAGAGTAAAATTTGTCCTTTCTATACTTTTTCTGGTCCGACTTCTATGGTTTTCGTATTGAAAAAAAAAGACGTTAAAGTTACTTTGTCCCTTCTATACTTTTAACTAGTCCGACTTCTATGGTTTCGTATTGAAAAAAAGCGTCAGAGTAAAATTTGTCCTTTCTATACTTTTTCTGGTCCGACTTCTATGGTTTTCGTATTGAAAAAACGTTAAAGTTACTTTGTCCCTTCTATACTTTTACTAGTCCGACTTCTATGGTTTTCGTATTGAAAAAAAGCGTCAGAGTAAAATTTGTCCTTTCTATACTTTTTCTGGTCCGACTTCTATGGTTTTCGTTTTGAAAAAAGACGTTAAGGTTACTTTGTCCCTTCTATACTTTTACTAGTCCGACTTCTATGGTTTTCGTATTGAAAAAAGCGTCCGAGTAAAATTTGTCCTTTCTATACTTTTTCTGGTCCGACTTCTATGGTTTTCGTATTGAAAAAAAAGCGTCAGAGTAAAATTTGTCCTTTCTATACTTTTCTGGTCCGACTTCTATGGTTTTCGTATTGAAAAAAAAGACGTTAAAGTTACTTTGTCCCTTCTATACTTTTACTAGTCCGACTTCTATGGTTTTCGTATTGAAAAAAAGCGTCAGAGTAAAATTTGTCCTTTCTATACTTTTTCTGGTCCGACTTCTATGGTTTCGTTTTGAAAAAAAGACGTTAAAGTTACTTTGTCCCTTCTATACTTTTACTAGTCCGACTTCTATGGTTTTCGTATTGAAAAAAAAGCGTCAGAGTAAAATTTGTCCTTTCTATACTTTTTCTGGTCCGACTTCTATGGTTTTCGTATTGAAAAAAATTTTTTTTTTTTTGTTTTTTTTTTTTTTTTTTTTTTTTTATTTATTGTTTTAATATTAAAAAACGTTAAAGTTACTTTGTCCCTTCTATACTTTTACTAGTCCGACTTCTATGGTTTTGTATTGAAAAAAAGCGTCAGAGTAAAATTTGTCCTTTCTATACTTTTTCTGGTCCGACTTCTATGGTTTCGTATTGAAAAAAAACGTTAAAGTTACTTTTGTCCTTTCTATACTTTTTCTAGTCCGACTTCTATGGTTTTCGTATTGAAAAAAAGCGTCAGAGTAAAATTTGTCCTTCTATACTTTTTCTGGTCCGACTTCTATGGTTTTCGTATTGAAAAAAAAACGTTAAAGTTAAATTTGTCCTTCTATACTTTTCTGGTCCGACTTCTATGGTTTTCGTATTGAAAAAAGCGTCAGAGTAAAATTTGTCCTTTCTATACTTTTTCTGGTCCGACTTCTATGGTTTTCGTATTGAAAAAACGTTAAAGTTAAAATTTGTCCCTTCTATACTTTTACTGGTCCGACTTCTATGGTTTTGTATTGAAAAAAAAACGTCAGAGTAAATTTGTCCTTTCTATACTTTTTCTGGTCCGACTTCTATGGTTTTCGTATTGAAAAAAACGTTAAAGTAACTTTTGTCCTTTCTATACTTTTACTGGTCCGACTTCTATGGTTTTCGTATTGAAAAAAAAGCGTCAGAGTAAATTTGTCCTTTCTATACTTTTTCTGGTCCGACTTCTATGGTTTTGTATTGAAAAAAAACGTTAAGGTTACTTTGTCCCTTCTATACTTTTACTAGTCCGACTTCTATGGTTTTCGTATTGAAAAAAAGCGTCAGAGTAAAATTTGTCCTTTCTATACTTTTTCTGGTCCGACTTCTATGGTTTTCGTATTGAAAAAAACGTTAAAGTTACTTTGTCCCTTCTATACTTTTACTAGTCCGACTTCTATGGTTTTCGTATTGAAAAAAGCGTCAGAGTAAAATTTGTCCTTTCTATACTTTTTCTGGTCCGACTTCTATGGTTTTCGTATTGAAAAAAAACGTTAAAGTTACTTTGTCCCTTCTATACTTTTACTAGTCCGACTTCTATGGTTTTCGTATTGAAAAAAAGCGTCAGAGTAAAATTTGTCCTTTCTATACTTTTTCTGGTCCGACTTCTATGGTTTTCGTTTTGAAAAAAAACGTTAAAGTTACTTTGTCCCTTCTATACTTTTACTAGTCCGACTTCTATGGTTTTCGTATTGAAAAAAAGCGTCAGAGTAAAATTTGTCCTTTCTATACTTTTTCTGGTCCGACTTCTATGGTTTTCGTATTGAAAAAAGACGTTAAAGTTACTTTGTCCCTTCTATACTTTTACTAGTCCGACTTCTATGGTTTTCGTATTGAAAAAAAGCGTCAGAGTAAAATTTGTCCTTTCTATACTTTTTCTGGTCCGACTTCTATGGTTTTCGTATTGAAAAAAAACGTTAAAGTTACTTTGTCCCTTCTATACTTTTACTAGTCCGACTTCTATGGTTTTCGTATTGAAAAAAAGCGTCAGAGTAAAATTTGTCCTTTCTATACTTTTTCTGGTCCGACTTCTATGGTTTTCGTATTGAAAAAAAACGTTAAAGTTACTTTGTCCTTTCTATACTTTTACTAGTCCGACTTCTATGGTTTTCGTATTGAAAAAAAAGACGTCAGAGTAAAATTTGTCCCTTCTATACTTTTTCTGGTCCGACTTCTATGGTTTTCGTATTGAAAAAAAGCGTCAGAGTAAAATTTGTCCTTTCTATACTTTTTCTGGTCCGACTTCTATGGTTTTCGTATTGAAAAAAAAACGTTAAAGTTACTTTGTCCCTTCTATACTTTTACTAGTCCGACTTCTATGGTTTTCGTATTGAAAAAAAGCGTCAGAGTAAAATTTGTCCTTTCTATACTTTTTCTGGTCCGACTTCTATGGTTTTCGTATTGAAAAAAAAGACGTTAAAGTTACTTTGTCCCTTCTATACTTTTACTAGTCCGACTTCTATGGTTTTCGTATTGAAAAAAAGCGTCAGAGTAAAATTTGTCCTTTCTATACTTTTTCTGGTCCGACTTCTATGGTTTTCGTATTGAAAAAAACGTCAGAGTAAATTTGTCCTTTCTATACTTTTTCTGGTCCGACTTCTATGGTTTTCGTATTGAAAAAAAAAAATTAAAATTTATTTTATATAAAAAAAACGTCAGAGTAAAATTTGTCTTTTCTATACTTTTTCTGGTCCGACTTCTATGGTTTTCGTTTTAAAAAAAGCCCTTAAAATTACTTTGTCTCTTCTATACTTTTACTAGTCCGACTTCTATGGTTTTCGTATTGAAAAAAAGCGTCAGAGTAAAATTTGTCCTTTCTATACTTTTTCTGGTCCGACTTCTATGGTTTTCGTATTGAAAAAAAAGACGTTAAAGTTACTTTGTCCCTTCTATACTTTTACTAGTCCGACTTCTATGGTTTTCGTATTGAAAAAAAGCGTCAGAGTAAAATTTGTCCTTTCTATACTTTTTCTGGTCCGACTTCTATGGTTTTCGTATTGAAAAAAAGCGTTAAAGTTACTTTGTCCCTTCTATACTTTTACTAGTCCGACTTCTATGGTTTTCGTATCGAAAAAAGCGTCAGAGTAAAATTTGTCCCTTCTATACTTTTTCTGGTCCGACTTCTATGGTTTTCGTATTGAAAAAAAACGTCAGAGTAAAATTTGTCCTTTCTATACTTTTTCTGGTCCGACTTCTATGGTTTTCGTATTGAAAAAAAAGACGTTAAAGTTACTTTGTCCCTTCTATACTTTTACTAGTCCGACTTCTATGGTTTTCGTATTGAAAAAAAGCGTCAGAGTAAAATTTGTCCTTTCTATACTTTTTCTGGTCCGACTTCTATGGTTTTCGTATTGAAAAAAAGACGTTAAAGTTACTTTGTCCCTTCTATACTTTTACTAGTCCGACTTCTATGGTTTTCGTATTGAAAAAAAGCGTCAGAGTAAAATTTGTCCTTTCTATACTTTTTCTGGTCCGACTTCTATGGTTTTCGTATTGAAAAAAAACGTTAAAGTTACTTTTGTCCCTTCTATACTTTTACTAGTCCGACTTCTATGGTTTTCGTATTGAAAAAAAGCGTCAGAGTAAAATTTGTCCTTTCTATACTTTTTCTGGTCCGACTTCTATGGTTTTCGTATTGAAAAAAACGTTAAAGTTACTTTGTCCCTTCTATACTTTTACTAGTCCGACTTCTATGGTTTTCGTATTGAAAAAAAGCGTCAGAGTAAAATTTGTCCTTTCTATACTTTTTCTGGTCCGACTTCTATGGTTTTCGTTTTGAAAAAAAACGTTAAAGTTACTTTGTCCCTTCTATACTTTTACTAGTCCGACTTCTATGGTTTCGTATTGAAAAAAAGCGTCAGAGTAAAATTTGTCCTTTCTATACTTTTTCTGGTCCGACTTCTATGGTTTTCGTATTGAAAAAAGACGTTAAAGTTACTTTGTCCCTTCTATACTTTTACTAGTCCGACTTCTATGGTTTTCGTATTGAAAAAAAGCGTCAGAGTAAAATTTGTCCTTTCTATACTTTTTCTGGTCCGACTTCTATGGTTTTCGTATTGAAAAAAACGTTAAAGACTTGCCAACGTTAATAGTTACTTTGTCCCTTCTATACTTTTACTAGTCCGACTTCTATGGTTTTCGTATTGAAAAAAAGCGTCAGAGTAAAATTTGTCCTTTCTATACTTTTTCTGGTCCGACTTCTATGGTTTTCGTATTGAAAAAAAGACGTTAAAGTTACTTTGTCCCTTCTATACTTTTACTAGTCCGACTTCTATGGTTTTCGTATTGAAAAAAAGCGTCAGAGTAAAATTTGTCCTTTCTATACTTTTTCTGGTCCGACTTCTATGGTTTTCGTATTGAAAAAAACGTTAAAGTTACTTTGTCCCTTCTATACTTTTACTAGTCCGACTTCTATGGTTTTCGTATTGAAAAAAAAGCGTCAGAGTAAAATTTGTCCTTTCTATACTTTTTCTGGTCCGACTTCTATGGTTTTCGTATTAAAAAAAAGACGTTAAAGTTACTTTGTCCCTTCTATACTTTTACTAGTCCGACTTCTATGGTTTTCGTATTGAAAAAAAGCGTCAGAGTAAAATTTGTCCTTTCTATACTTTTTCTGGTCCGACTTCTATGGTTTTCGTATTGAAAAAAAGACGTTAAAGTTACTTTGTCCCTTCTATACTTTTACTAGTCCGACTTCTATGGTTTTCGTATTGAAAAAAAGCGTCAGAGTAAAATTTGTCCTTTCTATACTTTTTCTGGTCCGACTTCTATGGTTTTCGTATTGAAAAAAACGAACGTTAAGAGTAAAATTTGTCCTTTCTATACTTTTTCTGGTCCGACTTCTATGGTTTTCGTATTGAAAAAAAGACGTTAAAGTTACTTTGTTTCTTTATTTTTAATAGTCCGACTTCTATGGTTTTCGTTTGAAAAAAACGTCAGAGTAAATTTGTCCTTTCTATACTTTTTCTGGTCCGACTTCTATGGTTTTCGTATTGAAAAAAAACGTCAGAGTAAAATTTGTCCTTTCTATACTTTTTCTGGTCCGACTTCTATGGTTTTCGTATTGAAAAAAAAGACGTTAAAGTTACTTTGTCCCTTCTATACTTTTACTAGTCCGACTTCTATGGTTTTCGTATTGAAAAAAAGCGTCAGAGTAAAATTTGTCCTTTCTATACTTTTTCTGGTCCGACTTCTATGGTTTTCGTATTGAAAAAAGACGTTAAAGTTACTTTGTCCCTTCTATACTTTTACTAGTCCGACTTCTATGGTTTTCGTATTGAAAAAAAGCGTCAGAGTAAAATTTGTCCTTTCTATACTTTTTCTGGTCCGACTTCTATGGTTTTCGTATTGAAAAAAAAACGTTAAAGTTACTTTGTCCCTTCTATACTTTTACTAGTCCGACTTCTATGGTTTTCGTATTGAAAAAAAGCGTCAGAGTAAAATTTGTCCTTTCTATACTTTTTCTGGTCCGACTTCTATGGTTTTCGTATTGAAAAAAAACGTTAAAGTTACTTTGTCCCTTCTATACTTTTACTAGTCCGACTTCTATGGTTTTCGTATTGAAAAAAAGCGTCAGAGTAAAATTTGTCCTTTCTATACTTTTTCTGGTCCGACTTCTATGGTTTTCGTTTTGAAAAAAAACGTTAAAGTTACTTTGTCCCTTCTATACTTTTACTAGTCCGACTTCTATGGTTTTCGTATTGAAAAAAAGCGTCAGAGTAAAATTTGTCCTTTCTATACTTTTTCTGGTCCGACTTCTATGGTTTTCGTTTTGAAAAAAAGACGTTAAAGTTACTTTGTCCCTTCTATACTTTTACTAGTCCGACTTCTATGGTTTTCGTATTGAAAAAAGCGTCAGAGTAAAATTTGTCCTTTCTATACTTTTTCTGGTCCGACTTCTATGGTTTTCGTATTGAAAAAAAACGTTAAAGTTACTTTGTCCCTTCTATACTTTTACTAGTCCGACTTCTATGGTTTTCGTATTGAAAAAAAGCGTCAGAGTAAAATTTGTCCTTTCTATACTTTTTCTGGTCCGACTTCTATGGTTTTCGTATTGAAAAAAGACGTTAAAGTTACTTTGTCCCTTCTATACTTTTACTAGTCCGACTTCTATGGTTTTCGTATTGAAAAAAAGCGTCAGAGTAAAATTTGTCCTTTCTATACTTTTTCTGGTCCGACTTCTATGGTTTTCGTTTTGAAAAAAAGACGTTAAAGTTACTTTGTCCCTTCTATACTTTTACTAGTCCGACTTCTATGGTTTTCGTATTGAAAAAAAGCGTCAGAGTAAAATTTGTCCTTTCTATACTTTTTCTGGTCCGACTTCTATGGTTTTCGTTTTGAAAAAAAAACGTTAAAGTTACTTTGTCCCTTCTATACTTTTACTAGTCCGACTTCTATGGTTTTCGTATTGAAAAAAAGCGTCAGAGTAAAATTTGTCCTTTCTATACTTTTTCTGGTCCGACTTCTATGGTTTTCGTATTGAAAAAAAGACGTTAAAGTTACTTTGTCCCTTCTATACTTTTACTAGTCCGACTTCTATGGTTTTCGTATTGAAAAAAGCGTCAGAGTAAAATTTGTCCTTTCTATACTTTTTCTGGTCCGACTTCTATGGTTTTCGTATTGAAAAAAACGTCAGAGTAAATTTGTCCCTTCTATACTTTTTCTGGTCCGACTTACTATGGTTTTCGTATTGAAAAAAATAAACGTCAGAGTAAAATTTGTCCTTTCTATACTTTTTCTGGTCCGACTTCTATGGTTTTCGTATTGAAAAAAAAGACGTTAAAGTTACTTTGTCCCTTCTATACTTTTACTAGTCCGACTTCTATGGTTTTCGTATTGAAAAAAGCGTCAGAGTAAAATTTGTCCTTTCTATACTTTTTCTGGTCCGACTTCTATGGTTTTCGTTTTGAAAAAAAAGACGTTAAGGTTACTTTGTCCCTTCTATACTTTTACTAGTCCGACTTCTATGGTTTTCGTATTGAAAAAAAGCGTCAGATTAAAATTTGTCCTTTCTATACTTTTTCTGGTCCGACTTCTATGGTTTTCGTTTTGAAAAAAAGACGTTAAAGTTACTTTGTCCCTTCTATACTTTTACTAGTCCGACTTCTATGGTTTTCGTATTGAAAAAAGCGTCAGAGTAAAATTTGTCCTTTCTATACTTTTTCTGGTCCGACTTCTATGGTTTTCGTATTGAAAAAAAGCGTCAGAGTAAAATTTGTCCTTTCTATACTTTTTCTGGTCCGACTTCTATGGTTTTCGTATTGAAAAAAACACGTTAAAGTTACTTTGTCCCTTCTATACTTTTACTAGTCCGACTTCTATGGTTTTCGTATTGAAAAAAAAGCGTCAGAGTAAAATTTGTCCTTTCTATACTTTTTCTGGTCCGACTTCTATGGTTTTCGTTTTGAAAAAAAGACGTTAAAGTTACTTTGTCCCTTCTATACTTTTACTAGTCCGACTTCTATGGTTTTCGTATTGAAAAAAAAGCGTCAGAGTAAAATTTGTCCTTTCTATACTTTTTCTGGTCCGACTTCTATGGTTTTCGTATTGAAAAAAAAACGTTAAAGTTACTTTGTCCCTTCTATACTTTTACTAGTCCGACTTCTATGGTTTTCGTATTGAAAAAAAGCGTCAGAGTAAAATTTGTCCTTTCTATACTTTTTCTGGTCCGACTTCTATGGTTTTCGTATTGAAAAAAACGTTAAAGTTACTTTGTCCCTTCTATACTTTTACTAGTCCGACTTCTATGGTTTTCGTATTGAAAAAAAAGCGTCAGAGTAAAATTTGTCCTTTCTATACTTTTTCTGGTCCGACTTCTATGGTTTTCGTTTTGAAAAAAAAACGTTAAAGTTACTTTGTCCCTTCTATACTTTTACTAGTCCGACTTCTATGGTTTTCGTATTGAAAAAAAGCGTCAGAGTAAAATTTGTCCTTTCTATACTTTTTCTGGTCCGACTTCTATGGTTTTCGTATTGAAAAAAAACGTTAAAGTTACTTTGTCCCTTCTATACTTTTACTAGTCCGACTTCTATGGTTTTCGTATTGAAAAAAAAGCGTCAGAGTAAAATTTGTCCTTTCTATACTTTTTCTGGTCCGACTTCTATGGTTTTCGTTTTGAAAAAAAGACGTTAAGGTTACTTTGTCCCTTCTATACTTTTACTAGTCCGACTTCTATGGTTTTCGTATTGAAAAAAAAGCGTCAGAGTAAAATTTGTCCTTTCTATACTTTTTCTGGTCCGACTTCTATGGTTTTCGTTTTGAAAAAAAAGACGTTAAAGTTACTTTGTCCCTTCTATACTTTTACTAGTCCGACTTCTATGGTTTTCGTATTGAAAAAAAGCGTCAGAGTAAAATTTGTCCTTTCTATACTTTTTCTGGTCCGACTTCTATGGTTTTCGTATTGAAAAAAAAACGTTAAAGTTACTTTGTCCCTTCTATACTTTTACTAGTCCGACTTCTATGGTTTTCGTATTGAAAAAAAAGCGTCAGAGTAAAATTTGTCCTTTCTATACTTTTTCTGGTCCGACTTCTATGGTTTTCGTTTTGAAAAAAAAGACGTTAAGGTTACTTGGTCCCTTCTATACTTTTACTAGTTCGACTTCTATGGTTTTCGTATTGAAAAAAAAGCGTCCGAGTAAAATTTGTCCTTTCTATACTTTTTCTGGTCCGACTTCTATGGTTTTCGTTTTGAAAAAAGACGTTAAAGTTACTTTGTCCCTTCTATACTTTTACTAGTCCGACTTCTATGGTTTTCGTATTGAAAAAAAGCGTCAGAGTAAAATTTGTCCTTTCTATACTTTTTCTGGTCCGACTTCTATGGTTTTCGTATTGAAAAAAAAGACGTTAAAGTTACTTTGTATTGAAAAAAAAACGTCAAGAGTAAAATTTGTCCTTTCTATACTTTTTCTGGTCCGACTTCTATGGTTTTCGTATTGAAAAAAAAGACGTTAAAGTTACTTTGTCCCTTCTATACTTTTACTAGTCCGACTTCTATGGTTTTCGTATTGAAAAAAAAGCGTCAGAGTAAAATTTGTCCTTTCTATACTTTTTCTGGTCCGACTTCTATGGTTTTCGTTTTGAAAAAAAAGACACCAAAGTTTTTACTTTTTGGATGGTAAAGATCACTAAAACTCAATTGAAATTTCCAAAATTATATTAACAAAGATTACAACAAGAATTAAACTGTCGGGCAATAGGGGCGATGTATATCGATTTATCAGCATCACATTATTTTTAACTCATCATAATTTTTAAATTAGTTCAGGAGAGATACGATACATTGTTTAAACGAGCAACTAATAATATTTTACGTGAACTGTAAAAATAATGCATACCTGTTCAATATCTAATTACTGTTTAAAGAAACGCCAATTAGAATAAAGTCATGCAATTTTGTAAGGAAGGCGGATATTCGGAATGTTGCGTGGCAGTAGAATTTTGTATTTGTTGCGAAGATTGAACGGCAGCTGCCATGGCCATAGAAGCTGGAGTTGTGCTCGGATGATAGGGAACCTATCAAATTTTCCGTATGAATAGCTTTGAAACTGTTAACTACTACTTACCGATGAATTATGGTGAAAACGAGGATCTAACATCATAGCTGCTGCTACGGCCGCGGCCGTAGAGCTTGCTGTGGAATGATTAGTTCTAGCAAGCATATGGTGATTCACTGTTGAATTTTGATGCTGAGTAGACCTTTGATTATGAGTAGAAGCTAAAAGTTGGTGTTGTATATTGTGCGAATGACTATGATGGTGAAAATCTGTAGAATCGCCAAAGTGGTGATAATTCGTATTGATCCCCGTTATATTACTAGCTGCAACACAAAAATGTTTTCAAAACTGCTAAGTTTAACATGTAGTTTTTGTGTACCTGTAGATGTGGAATGGTTCTGATGATACATAATGAGATCTTGGAGTTCAGTAACTATAGGTTGGGGTGCAGTCGTTGAAGGCGTCGTGTTAGTTTGAGTAAACGTTATCGTATTGACGGCAACTGTCGCTTCGGGGGTCGTCTGCAAATACATCTAACAATATGATACAATTATTAATAGTTTAGTGGCGTACTTGTGGTTTAGGTTTGGTACCACAGTTTCTCATAGGCCTCGCTTTATAAGGTACCTTAGCGGAAGCATTTTCACCATGGTGACGCGTAAAATGTTCTTTCAACTTATCCCTCCTAGAACTCGCGTAATCGCAGTTTGAGCATTTAAAAGGTTTTTCTTCGAGATGTATACGTTCGTGTCTAACTAAATGGGATTTTTCCATAAAACCCCGGCCGCATATTCCGCAAGAATGTGGCCGCACTCCGTTATGCGTCTTAGAATGACTTAACAATTGATTTTTCTTAGACGTAGAATATTTACAATGAGGATATGAACACCGATATATATCAGCTACAACATTACATTCAATCAAATGTACCTACGTATCCCAATTCTCACCAGCGTGTATTCTTTTATGCGCAATCATGTGACTGAGAAATTTAGTGTGAAAACCGCAAGATTCACAAGTCAGATTTTTATCTGCAGTGTGGGTTAATTTATGGCTTTCTAAATTGTGCTTATATCTAAAAGTTTTGATACAACTATCACATTTAAATTGTTTTTCTGGAGCGTGGATTTTTAAATGCGAAAGAAAGTTTTGTTTTTGCCTGCATTTAAATGAGCAAAAAGAACATTGGTATACGGATTCATCTAAGTGTTTCGAACGATGGGCTACTAATTTTGATATTTGCTCGGTAGTCAAGTCACCTGTAAGAAATACCGAACACGTTAAAGAAGGTGCACACTGGTAGTCGGTTAAACATACAATAATCACATTTGTATGGTGGACCTGGAAAGTGATTTTTCATGTGGTTTAGGTAATCGCCGTGGTATTGACAAACAAATGTGCATATTCCACATTTATAAGTAACATCCTTGGCGTGGCTGAGAGCAAGATGTTGCTCTAACAGCAACGAGTCGTTTATATTCGTAAAGCATATTGGACATTTCACACATGTTTTCTTTTCTATTTCGGTGTCTAAATAAATGAAAAAAAATTTAATGTCATTTCATCGATAGTCGTATTACCTTCTACACTATCTTTATCACAGTTACCGAAAAACATCTTGTGATGCTTGTACAAAAACAATCTAAGATTGGGTTTTAAACTGCAAAATAATAATCGTTTCAATAGTCGTTGTTTTTGATTTCTTTGCTTTGGCTTAATGTTGAACATCTTAGAATTCATCTTTGGTGTCTGTTTATTCTTTTCGCTGACAGTAATTTTATTATCTGCAGCTTTCTCATTATCACTATATTTGTCGTCATTTGCGGTTGACTAAAAAAATTAAATCGTAACACATAAATCATACTCTTACAATCTCATGCTTGCATTATCAAATTTATATCGGAAAACGGCAAATCTGTATGAAAAAAAGTGCGCAAGGTCAACTAGAATTTAAATGTAGAAGAAATAGAAGTGATATAGGATGCAACGTACAGCATTTGGAGTAGGGTGTAGGGCGTCTTGGTCTATGAGAAAAAGTGACCAAGGTAGGAGGTTGCTCGAAAACTATTCTTTATTTATGCACAGCTCCTTATTGAAATACAAGAACAAATCCTACCTAGAATTTTACAGAGACAGTGATCTAGTACATAAGTGTTAAGCCTACGGTCTTAGAAAAAACTAGCGAAAGGGTAATCCTCTACTGCTATTCTTGTTTCACTAAGGGATTAAAAGACGTTTGGAGAAAAAGATACAAGCAAATAAAGAAAACAAAAATAATACCACTTAGAAAGAGGGAAAAAAACGAGAATTACAGATTAAGTGAGAGAAACAAGGAGGAACCGAGAGAATAAAAAGAATGTTAATGTCCAAAGACCAAGCATGAGAAGGGAGAGAATGCAAGGAATTCAGGGAAAAATAAAAGATGGATGCAGTTATGCAGATAGAAATGTAGACTTAAATGGGTGGGGGGAGTGATGGAGGTGAGAAATAAACGTCAATGACAGATTAACTAGGAGAAGTAAATGAGAAAATGAGAGAATATAAAAAAAGTTAATGTTCAAAGACTTTGATATGGGAATGAGGGAGTGACAGAGGAGTGACTTTGAAAGTGTAGCGACTGCAGGAAAAGATGAAACGAAGATGAAATTGAAAAGTATTGACTGAGAAGAAGAGAATAACGATCGGATGATAGAGTGAAGAAGTCAGGATGAATTAAGTGTCGAGAGCACCGACAGATGTATCTGTCGCATTAGATCTAATACCCACTAACAGGTGGGATGTATACATCAGTGTGGTGGGGAGTGGTTTTAGGGAAGACTGTCACACTACCCTGGTGGTACGTGCCAGGGTGACTATGTGTGACTCATGTAACAAAAAAAGTGCAATTTTGACTTCTTCCTCACTAGTCTTCATACTCAAAGTCACTCATATAGAAGAATAAAGAAACCCTAAAACAGTTCATATTAAAACAATGTGGATGTTAAGCGGTTCGCAAGATTCAATAAAAGAGCAAAGAAGGCAATACCATTGTACCCACAATATGGGTTAGGCAAGATAGCTGCTGCGTTGAGTACCTCCAATTATTGTGGTGCATAAGGAAATATTCAAACTATTTGAAGTACATTTCGTTTCGATACACGCTTCATTTTCAAGATTCTACAATTAAAAGAAGTTATACTACATTAAACAATCAATTTTTTTTTAAATCCTTAACACAAATTGATAATAAAATTGAACAACATTGACTCACCAACAAAACACGAAAAGATTATTAAGAAAAACGTCTAATAGCATGTATGACCATTTTGTTCTTGAACGTCTTGCAATACTTTATTTTAAATAGAGTAATAAAAGCTACAGACTCTCTTGTACGTATTCATAAATTTTTGTGGATAAACTTAAAACGAGTTATGTGACCAACAATTGAACTAAATATTATATGAACTTAAGTTGCCAAGAAAATTCTAAATTTAAAAAAAGAATGAAAGATAACAATTAAGTTATAATTTATAGAAAGACTCCTTTTAATTATGAATTATGATAAATATCTGGAAGAAATAAATTCTCATATGGTATAAAGTTCCTAAAAGTTTTGGATGCCTTGAGAAAGACTGCGCAATTCTGGTCGAAACGTTGGCAATAGACTAACATGGATTTTTAATGTCCTCACTACTGCACCTCCTTCACTGAAGGCACAGTAAATGAGAAAATCGAAATACAATTAAGTTATGTTTATTTAATAATTAGTTTAATAAATTCGAAATTTGTGAAATCTAGTTGAATATTTAAAATCTCGTTTGTTGAATTCTTCATAATACAGTGTGTCCAAGCTAAGGATGAACAGCATGGGGATCTCGGAACCGTGAGAAATACAGAGTCGGTTAAATTTGTAAAAAGTTGCCCACTCGAGTAGTCAACATTTTGTTGTTGAGAAACTCGCTAAGTTCGGCTTACTTTCGTAGATATTCGAAAAAACCGAAATTGTGCCATTTTGTTTTCATTATATTCTGAAGTTATTCGAAAAGTTACCAAAAAACTGAATGCACTTTGTCATTGCTGCTCTTTCTGATTTACAAGATGGAGTCCATAAATTTTCACTACAACGTTTCGTTTCAAAGAAACCATCATCAACTTTATTTTTTCTTATGGCACTCAAAAAAAGTACACTCTGTATAAGAAAGCATTTTTCATTACAAATTTAACGATGTACAATATGTTTATTCGTGATTTTATTCAGAAAAAATATCATTTTATTAAATTTCTAATCTTTTTGGTCTAGTGTGCGGTGAATGAAACCATGGCAACGAAAAAATGAAGTCGAATTAACAATCTACTTAATTTCTTTCATTGTTAATTCTGACAGAATCTATTTGAATGACAAATCCGTTTAGCAACGTTTTTCAGTGTAGGTCATATTTTACAATGGAGCAAGTAATGTTTTCCAATGAAGAGAAATTTGATGTACTGTTCTGCTACATTACATGACGAAGAAATTCTGTAGGAGCCGAGTATTTGATCAAGTACCCGGAACGGAGGCAACCAGGAAAGTCCATATTTAGGCGTTTGGTGTCTAATCTAAAAGAATACGGTTCATTCAAGCAATTCGTACTGTCCCGCCAAAAACATTCGAACGCAGTAACATTTTCTGTTTGCCGCAATTATTTCAACGCACACTACATCAAAAATATTTGAAATTTACGTGTTCCATTGTAAAATATGACCTATGCTGAATGACGTTACTAAACTGATACTACTATGTCAATCGAACGATTCTGTCAGAACTAACAATAGACTTCATTTTTTCGCTGCCATGGTTTCATTCAGCGCACACTAGACCAAAAAGATTAGAAATTTACTAAAACGTTATTTTTTCTCAATAAAATCACGAATAACCATATTGAATTCGTAATGAAAAATGCTTTCTTATACGCAGTGTACTTTTTTTTGAGTGCCATAAGAAAAAATAAAGTTGATGATGGTTTCTTCGAAACAAAACGTTGTAGTAAAAATTCGTGAACGCCATCTTGTAGAGCAGAAACAGTGGCAACGACGAAAGACATTCAGTTTTTTGGTAACTTTTCGAATTACTTCAGAATATAATGAAAACGAAATGGCACAATTTCAGTTTTTTTCGAATATTTCCGGAAGTAAGCCGAACTCAGCGAGTTTCTCAACAGTAAAATGTTGACCCCTCGAGTGGGTAACTTTTTACAAATTTAACCGACTCTGTATCTCTCACGGTTTCGAGATCCCATGCTGTTCTTCCTTATCTTGGACACACTGTATAAATTTTAAAAAAGTTTAAAACGAGGGATAAACCGCCAGTGGAAGTAGGTGTACATCCATGTGAAATTCCAGTGGAAGTACGTGGAAGTATGTGAAAGTTTGTGGAAGTATGTGGAAGTTTAGTAGAAGTATGACGTAGTAATTTAGTGAAACTGTCGTAAGGTTTAACAAAAAAACTGAACTGATGAAGTTGCTCAAAACTTCTTTCCTATGAGTTGCGTTTGGTGGTTAACTTTTTTTTGTATTTGTTGTAGTTCCGAAACAGTTGATAATTTCTAAATGAATTACCCAAAAATGATTTTTACCGTTGCTGAACGAGTAGAATTAGTGCGATTGTTCTTGGAAAACAATTTCTAATGCTTAATAATAATGATAGTGACAGAAAACGACACTTTTGTGAAGAAATGAGTGAGCATCTAATCAGACACCCACTATCTGCGTCTCAGTTGCCCGATATGCCTATTAATTGGCCAGCTCATTCACCCGATCTGAACCCGCTTTGTGGAAATGTCAAAAACTGTTTGCTATGCCACTCCAACTGTTTCTATAGCAATTTGCAGCAAAAAACAGACGCCGAATGCAGACACATAACCCCAGATATGTTATTATTTAAGGGATTCCTTTGAAACTAGCCTCTAGCATTGTATGCAAGAGTATTTTTTTTTTAATTATTTACGTTTCCAATAAATCGGATTAATTCAAAGAAGCCTGTGACGAAGAGAATAAAAAATGTGGTCTGCTTTTTCTGCACTATTAATTTATTCTTTCTAAACATTGTAAGTGAAGGTTACTTGAGGCACAATAAAAAAAACGTCGCTTTGCCTTGACAATACTGTAAGTTCCAAAATAAAGAACCTTTCACACATGTCCAAAATAAATTTGTTAAATTGGTGCTTAACCCTCTATGAGGGATGATTTTTAAGAGATTGAAAGTTTCGGAATTCTCTTCTTAGCCGATTAAAAATCATATCGTCTTTCCATTTACGTAACTGTCACATAGTTTATTTGTAATGATCAACTTGATGATTAAAGACATTATTTTGTTAGAACACCCTGTATTAACCAAACGCTAGACTACAACTACAATTGAAATATACCAAGATACAAGTAATGACTTCCAAAAAATAATACCAGACGCCTTATTTCCTATTAACATTTTTGAAGGGGTTGACATGTTTTGAGGTTTTTGTTTAATCCATCTGATTTTCTCTTGATCTGCACAGCAAACTTTTAGTTTGAACACACTGTATATCTTGTATCTCAGTATCATATACAAGGTGCTCTGCGTAGAGCGTTCATTGAAAGTTTTTTAACTTGTATATAATTCCAAAACTTGAAATTTGGTTCGCGGCCATAATTGACCATTTTCGTTCTACCTAAAATATTTTTAGACCTTCAGCTATACAGGGTGTGCCAAAAGTTGCTGTCAACTATCTTATTTTAAATACAAACCTATAATTTCTTTTATGTGGGTCAATTGTCGATATAATTCTGAGTTTATATAAACTTAATTATGTTATTTTATTCTTGACCGTTTTTGTTATATGTAATTTTTTTTCAAAAAAATGGTGTTTGTAGTAAAAATCCAGGCTTACTCCGCGGCCATAATCGATCATTTTTGTTCTACCTAAAATATTTTCAGAATTTCAGCTATACAGGGTGTGCCAAAAGTTGTATCAACTTTCTTATTTGAAATACAAATCTATAATTCCTTTTACATGGGTCGATTGGCCATATAATTCTGAGTTTGTATAACGTAAATTATGTTATCTTATCCTGCACTGTTTTGACATATGGAGAAGGTGACTGGAATTCCAGACTTACTCCTGATGTCGTACTGGTAGTTCCATTTGTACCATATGGGAACAAGCAATTTTAAAATATCACAATCAAAATGATCAAAAAGTCCATTTTTTGAAATGACACCTTCTGATTTTTTTTATATCATTCGAGAGAAAATTGAAAATTTCTTACACCCAAGAATAACGTAAAAAAATCAGACGATGCCATTTGAAAAAATTGACTTTTTGATCATTTTTGATTGTGATATTTTAAATTGCCTGTGCCCATATGGTACCAAATGGAACTCCCAGTACGACATCAGGGAGTAGTCTGGAATTCCAGTCACCTTCTCCATATGTCAAAACAGTGCAGGATAAGATAACATAATTTACGTTATACAAACTCAGAATTATATGGCCAATCGACCCATGTAAAAGGAATTATAGATTTGTATTTCAAATAAGAAAGTTGATACAACTTTTGGCACACCCTGTATAGCTGAAATTGAAAATATTTTAGGTAGAACAAAAATGATCGATTATGGCCGCGTACGAAATTTCAAGTTTCTGCTAGTTAAAAAACTATTAATGCACGCTCTACGCAGATCACCCTGTATACATGTAGAAGAAGTAAAGTTCAATTGACTAAAGTACATGTAAGATAATGTGCACACTCTATAATTTATTTTGGAGGAAATTTACTTATATCCAAGGGAAGTATCAGTTAAGTATTAAATAAGTAAAAGTACCGGGAAGTACAGAAGTGTCGAGGAAGTAAACAAAGTACCGAGGAAGTAAAAAGTACAGAAAACGCTATGTACTTCCTAGGAAATATAGGAAGTATTCTATTTAAAGGAAGTAGTGAACAAATTATAGCTCAGCGGTTTACCCCTCGGGTGTCAGTGTATGGAAGTTTGTGGGAGTATGTGGAAGTTTAATGGAAGTATGTGAAGTTTAGAGGAAGTTTGGTGGAAGTATGTGGAAGTATTTTTACAAGTAGAAGTAGGTGTACACAATTTTTCCAGGCGATTTACCCCTCAGTTTAAAATTAAATATTTTTATTGTATTAATGTAAAAACCTATAGTCCGTCTCCATACAAAAGTTATGGTTTTTCTGAATAATGTGTTTAGCGAAATTGAATTTATTTGGTTGTTTTAGTCTAAAGTCTTCATGTTCTTTCATTCTAATTTTAAAGGATCTCATAGTACCTAGAATCAACACAATTCATGGGACATGTGAAGTAATTAATATACCTCTTTAGAATCGGATGGGCATAGCCTGTCAATAGTGTTTTTAATTGTCATTAATGGGCTTACGGTGATGAACGCTAAAGTTATATTATATTGTTTAAACAATTTTTTCGTTAAAGTTGTTTGGGTATGTGAGTGATGCGAAATTCTTTTCAATTGTATTTGTTATATTTACAGAATTTTTTGAAGTAGTGCATTTCTTTCTGAATAATTTGTAAATAGTTTTATCAGTGTAGTAACCATTATTGCTTGCTGGTGTTCTAATTATGTTCAATTCTTGTGAAAAGTGCTTTGAAGTTAAAGGAATGGTTAAAAGTCTATGAATATAAGAATTGAAAGCAGCCAATTTATGTTCCCAAGGGTTGTTAGACTTGAAATTAATTAATGTGTCTACAAAACTAGGTTTTCTATTTGAAATAATAAAGAGCCTTTTTCAAAATAAAATGTGAAGAAAAGGTATGTTGTTATTTTGTGCTACTTCTGATGTGAATTTTATTTCTGTATCAAACGAATTATTTGTTCAAATACTAACTTACTAATTGCAACCTTAAACAGTTAACTAAACTTGTGAGAATTGAACAACACGTGACATACCAACAGAAACAAGTAATTCAATTAAACATATTTATAACAGCACTAATAGCTATTTTTAGTACAAGCACAGACAAATCTAAGGTACAAGTGAGCAATGTATGTCTCTTTCTCCCGTGTCCGGAAATTGGCCACACGAGCGAAGCGAGTGTGCCAACCGGGCAAGTGAGAACAAGACATTGCTCACGTGTGCTAAGCATGATTTTTTCCACAATCGTAAAACTTAATTTTTCTAAAAATAATGATTTTATTAATGACCAATTTAATAGTATATACGTTCAATTGAATTTAACATAAATTCGCCAAAACTAACTATATTCTTGACAAATTTCTATATATTTAACTAAATTAATAGATGGTACAAAACTATAAGGATACGGTTTTACTTTGTATATAATTTGAATTAATTATAATCTCATTGTAACAGAATAATTGTTGGAAGTATTGTACTCGGAGTATGCAAGCAATTACACGCTTTTGAATTTTGCTCACTTGTGAAAAAATCAATTTACTCTGCTCACTTGTGAAGAAAATTATTTACTTTGCTCACTTGTGATTAAAGGGCCACTTTGCACACTGTTTTGAGTTGAATTTTAATCAATTTTGCTAACGATTGTGGAAAAAATAGTTAATCCTCTTGACCTAGACTTGTCATCAATTTCCTCAAAACCCCCTACTCTGAATTCAACACCAATTTCGTCTTTTTTCAACAGAAGTCTTAATCTATCTAATACTTATTTCAACGATAAACAAACTGAGTATTTTAATAAAAGTTTTTTCAATTGAGTGTAATAAAAAATTTTTTTATTACACGCAAAAGCGTTGAATAATATTTTAGCAGCGCACTTTATATAAGTTACTACATTCAGCAAAGAAATTTTTTGCATTTACTAAAATAATAAAGCAATTGGAAAAAATATTGTATTAAATTCGTTATACAGAGTGTAACTGAAAGACGTGGCCAAACTTTAAGAGCGTAATATATGGATTGAAAAAATGAAAAAAGTTTTTATAAACATGGTTCCGGAAATCTTTCCTAAGGGAGATACAGCCCTTTGAAATGTAGTAAGGATTTACAGTTTTATTTTATAACAAAGAACGGTGGTGTCGAAATGAACAAAAGTAACCACTCTAGATGTACTTTTCATTGTGATTACATTGGTGTAAATTTTATTTTGATAGGATGTTAGGAAGGGGTAGTTTTGTCTAAGGCTGGAAGTATTTTGCACCCCAAATTTATTATTTTGGGTCTTTTGTAAATTTAATACCAAGTTTAGCATCTTTCGGGTTTTATACGCAAAAAGGTACTCATCTTTTAAATCGCTAGAGACAACGGTTTTCGAGAAAATTGGACTTAAAACTTATTATGCACTACAATTTTTAATAATGAATTACAGCAGCTATTATCCGAGCAGGCTGCGATTTTATTCACTAAGTAAGTGACAGTTACTATTATAATTTATAAGTTATTAATTATTGTTAAAGTTAGAAGGTACTTAATTTAATTAATTAACATAATGAATTTTACCAACGAAGAATGGACAGATATTCATTTCACTTATGGACGTGCAAATGGCAATTCAATTTGACTCGTCGGTTGTATGCTGCCACGTATCCCAATAGAATATGCCCAAATAAGAATACTTTTGCGTCAGTCCATCGTCGTCTTCGTGAAAAAGGATCTTTCCAACGTAATAGTGGCGATTGTGGGCTTCAAAGAAATACACGAACACCGGCATTAGAAGAGGATGTACTCAACAGAATTATGGAGACTCCTGAAAGTAGCACGCGCAAGGTAGCTGAAGAAGTAGGTGTTTCGCATATGACAGTATGGAGAATTCTACATGAACAGCTATTGTACCCATACCACATTCAGCGAGTGCAGGCTCTTATTGAAGCTGATTTTCGGCCACGAGTGATATTTTGTCAGTGGTTTTACAACAATGCATTAATCCAAATTTTCAGTGTTTAGTGCTTTTACGGATGAGGCAAAATTTTTCAGAGATTCAATTATAAATTTTCATAACGACCATTTGTGGGCTGACAACAATCCTCATGCTATTCAAGATTCCAGACATCAACAAAAATTTTCGTGTAACGTTTGGGGCGGTATTGTAGGGATTATTTAATAGGACCAATGTTTTTGCCAGAAACATTAAATGGACAAAATTATAGGATTTTTTTAGAAGAAAATCTACCTGAGCTTATGGACGAGGTGCCGTATGCAATACGCCGTGACTTATGGTTTATGCACGATGGTGCTCCGGCCCATTTTAGTCTTGTTGCTAGAGAATTCCTCAACCATAATTATCCGAATCGTTGGATTGGCAGAGGAGGACCTGTTGCGTGGCCATCACGGTCTCCCGATTTGAACCCGTTAGATTACTTCTTATGGGGACACCTAAAAAATATAGTTTATACTACTCCAGTTCCTACCGTTCATGTTCTTCGTGAACGTATCATCAACAGTTTTGATGTAATTCGGAATACTCCTGGAATTCTTGAGCGTGTCCGGCTGTCGATGATTCGACGTTGTCAAGCCTGTATTGTAGCTGAAGGCAACCATTTCCAGCAGTTGCTCTGATTTGTATGTTTGTATGTTTCAATTTTGTGTGTTTTTTTAATTAAAATAATGTAAAGATGAGTACCTTTTTTGCGTATAAAACCCGAAAGATGCTAAACTTGGTATTAAATTTACAAAAGACCCGAAATAATAAATTTGGGGTGCAAAATACTTCCAGCCTTAGACAAAACTACCCCTTCCTAACATCCTATCAAAATAAAATTTACACCAATGTAATCACAATGAAAAGTACATCTAGAGTGGTTACTTTTGTTCATTTCGACACCACCGTTCTTTTGTTATAAAATAAAACTGTAAATCCTTACTAAATTTCAAAGGGCTGTATCTCCCTTAGGAAGGATTTCCGGAACCATGTTTATAAAAACTTTTTCATTTTTTCAATCCATATATTACGCTCTTAAAGTTTGGCCACGTCTTTCAGTTACACCCTGTATAAGGGGTCGCTCCGCTCGTCGTGCCATAATTCCTCTCGTTGAACAATAGACTGCTTATACAACTAATTTAATAATATACTATTAAAATTCATCCCTCGTAAGAAATAAAGTAAGAAAGATTTCAACATTAACCTAGCTGAATGCTTAAATATTTTGGATACATTCCCACATTTAGTCAGTAACCCCCTTTTTAAAAACCAACTATCCAAATTATTGTTGAAACAAAAAATTAGTAAAATCGTACAAAAAGATCATGATTTTGACACATTTTTCGAGATAAAAAAATTAAGTTTGGACAACAATTTACCTTTTACTAAAGCTGATAAAGGCAGTTGCAAGATTATTTTAAACAAACTTGCCTGTATTAGAATTTCTAATAAATTTTTACAATCAGACAAATTTGTTGTAACTCATAATGATAAATCAAAACCATTAAATTAGAAATTAATAAGTTATTTAGACACATCCCAAATACATGTATAAAAGCAAAATATTTGATTCCAACACAACATACTTTACCAAACATCGACAAAATTAACAACCTGAATAATTTCAATCTCAATGCCTCTAATTTACCAGTGAGCCCGATAGTTACTTCCAGAAATTGCCTTACTTTTAAATTAACAAAATGGTTAAATAGTGTCCTAAAATCAAATATTAATTGCAATTTCAAATTTTCACAAAAATTTATAAATACATACAAGAGATGTCTATAACTTTTATTAGTCTATTTATTTAAAATAAACTATTGCAAGACAATCAAGAACAAAACGACCATACATGCTATTAGACGGTTTTCTTAATAATCTTTTCGTGTTTTGTTAGTGATGTTCAATTTTATTATCAACTAGCTGAGCCCAGGCCCCTAGGAGCCTCACGAACGAAGTAACACAGTTCCCTCAAGTGCGTTGCCTATCATACCAATGCAACAGCAATATATACTGAACACTGGCCCAGTACTGAGTATGCCTGCCTTAACTTATATTTTTCTTATGACCTCGGTCCGTAAATAAGCGAGTTGTGGTTAAATTACGGCTCAATTTGTTTGAAATTTTTTTGACTATTTTTAACATTTTTTTAACCTCGAAAATGCCCTCGTACAAATAAAAATCTAATTTACCAAAATAATGTAGTGTAAATAGAAATTACTTATGTAGTCACCCATTTCAAATTTTAAATTTAAATATTTCCCGCGCGGAAGTATAGAACAATAGAGAGGGGGCGAGTTCAGTTCCCGCCAGATTCGTTGGCATTTATTCATTATGATTATTTCTCGCATCCCAAAACGTTATGTATAGAGGATTATGTTTAGTTTATGTTATGTGTCCTTGTGTTCGTTTATTGAAATAAACGTTTTGTGGCAATCACTGTATATCTTACATACCTTTTCGCGATTTCGGCAATTTACACTTAATAAAAAAATTTAGAACAGGGTTTATTTGGCTCGACCGCATAATAGAACAAGGTTTATTTAAGTCTGATCGACGTTTTGGTTCGCAAAACGGTCGCCGTTACGCGTGTGAGTCACCAAGTTCGTGCATAAACAGATTGTTTCGGGTGAAATTGAACCCTCTACAGCTAAGCCATTCGAAAATTTTGCAAAAGTACGATTCTTTTTGTTTTTGAACCAAATTTCTAGCACAAACAGATAATTTTAAAATAATAAGATTATGTTGATATTACATTTTAAAAAGAATTCAACGCTGAATGGTCCATGACAGCCGCTCCGCGACCCAACCCACCAAATTCGTGCGTAAAAACAATTTTTTCTGGTGAAATTGAACCTTCTACAACTAAGCCATTCGAAAATTTGCAAAATTACGAATTTTATGTTTTTTTATTCATGTTTTACGTAATACGGTTCCGGAGTTATAAAAATGTAAAAATTACAGTATTTCGTATTGACAATGTAAAATTGCTTGAAAACTTTAAAAAAAGAAAATTTTTATTACACATTATGCGACAGGAGCGTAAAAGGAACGTTTTTCTTAAATAAACTTTTTCTTTATCGATTATAATTTAGAAATTATGGCCGCTTTAGTTTTCGATGGAATTTTTTCGGAAAAGTTTTTCGCTTCTAACTTTTGAAAACACGCGAGGTCAAACGGCCAATAATGTTTATTTCTTTATCCGCGTAAGATTCTTTTTCAATTTTAATAATCGGTCAAATTACGGCTCAATTTGTTTGAAATTTTGTTGACTATTTTTAACAATTTTTTTTAACCTCGAAGATGCCCTCGTACAAAAAAAATCTAAATAGAAAAATAAAGACACATCTTTCGTAAACTCGAAACTTTTTCGGAAAGAAAATATCTAGATGAGCCGTGTTAATGCGAGACGAATTTGAAAAAAGGTCGATATTCGCATCGAATTTGTTCCTAGCAACGTGAATAGAGAACCGAGGTGATAAGAAAAATATAAGTTAAGATTTGTTTTTAGGATTTTTAAAAAAAAGTTTGATTGTTTTATGTAGTATAAGTTCTTTTAATTGTAGAATCTTGAAAATGAAGCGTGTATACTTCGATACCATGGTCGAATAATAAAAATTGTTTTTTTATAAGGAAAAGGTGTACCTATTCAATTTCAAATAGTAAGAATAAAATTGTAAATCCTGTCTTCAAATATATCCAGGTTTATAAGAAACCTAGATATTGCGTGGATTAAGAATAGATAATGGTATTCACAGTTCAAACTTTTACCAAGCAATCAAAAAAATAATAAAACAAAGTAACAAAAGTTTGGGGTACCTATTGAATCATAAAATATTTTAATCCTTATAATCTCCATATAGGTGGAAAAATCTTGTCCCAAGTAAAGCACTTTACCATCAAAACCCGTTTTCAATTTAATGCAAACAAGTCAGTAATGTTAGAAAATTCCACTTTTAAAAAATTCTACTACATCGATTAACCCCTTACTTCCTTATACTACAAATGTTTAAAGTAACTGGAACGAATTCCATACAACATGCTCTAAACACGATAGTAAAGGGGTAAATGAACGACACTTACCTGACCATATTTCAAATGCAACTCGTCGTACTTATTCCTAAAACTAGGTAACAATAAATTATTTTGAAATAAACACAACAAAAAATAGTAGAAGCATAATTCGCTTTTCGAAAAAATAGGAAACGATTCCAAGTATCTAAATATATCTGTAGGCTCGAAATTCGTCCATTGCACACAACTTAATAATTTCAAGCAATCTTTCTCCTTCATCCTTGTGTTTTTCATAACCCATTCGGATATTATGTACACAGCTTTATAAGAAGATATATTATATACCTACAAAAATATAGATTAATAAAAAAAAACAAAGCATAATTCGATCATACCCGACTCTTAATAAAATCCTGCAATTCAACGACGTTTAAACTTAATACTTCTTTTCCGTCGCAAATTTCATTTAAATGAGTAACAATCCATCCTTCAACAATATTGCACAAATGTTTTAATTTAAATCGTTGAGATAAATAGTACGTGAATAAACAATTGTCTACACTTAAATTAGCACCTAGGAACTCAATACAGTATTCTATAATTTTTGTTATAATAAAATGATCGGCTAGTCTTAGCAATTCTTCCACATTCGAAAGCTCTATCGTTATATGTCCCGTGTACATATAATTAATAAGTGTATTAAATATTTCACTATTAAGACAAGTAACATTCAGCTGTTCTCTTATGATAGTGTGATGTTTTAAAATTGAGTTAAAGTACGGTGAACTACACGCCAATACATTACGATGCGCCTTTACTATTTTATTATTCACGTAAAGCGTGAGGTCACAAAACCGACTAGCCTTTTTTTGTTCGTATAATTTCCTAAACATCGCCGTGGACATTTCGTCGCATATAAACGTCATTTTGTGTATTTCGGCCATGGTTTTGGGGCTGAAACAGTAATAAAAATTATGTCAATAAAGAGGGTAATTTAAATTTCAAAATGTTAACTCTAAGATTGTTTACATTGATGTTACCTAAAGAACACGATTATTTATCACGTTTTACGACAATTTTTTTTTGTATTAATTCACACGCGGCATTTTTCAAAATTTTCTTTAATTCTTTATTGTCTTTTGATTTTTATTTACACATACATTGGCGTGACGTCAAACGTCAATACGGTACGTCAAATTATCAGTTATACAAGATATGTCGCAAATCTGTTGTGTAACCATGTATTTTTTGTTTTAGTTCATAGTGCAGAGTCAAATCTACTTAAATAAATAATTACAGCCTTTAAATGGGCGTGATTTCTTATAATTATATAAATAATACAAGTTAGGCAATTAATACTAACGTCGTGTGTATAAAAAAACTGGCAACGTTGTATAATTTTTTTTGACAAACGTGCAAATACAAGCAAACGTCATATTTGGTTGTGGTTGAGGTGGGCGTTAAGAAGAAAATAGAATTTTATTCCATTTACATTATTCGAGATAACAATTCTGTGACTTAATTTTAATAACAATAATGTCCCACCAAACGGGCATTAGAGGTAAGTTTTATTTATTTGCATTCATTCAAAAAAAACGTGAAAAATTATTTTACAGCCAACGATTCTTTAAAGTCTTTCTTCAAGCACTGTCGTGATGGTAGCTTTAGAGCGGCTAAAATCTCCATCAAAGAAGGTTGATACATATATTTTAACTGATTAAATACACATTCACTATTGTAGAACAATTAATACTTTCCTCATCCATCAAAGACAAGAAGGGTGCAACTTGGGAAAGTAGCTTCGACAAAATCATTACAGCATTACTAGAAGAAAATCAACCATGTTATATTTTATACAGATTTGATACAAAATCTGATGTAGGATACGAGTGGTTGTTTATTAGTTGGTCTCCCGAGTCTTCGCCAGTACGAGAAAAAATGTTATACGCATCAACGAAAGCTACTTTAAAACAAGAATTTGGAGCAGCTCAAATTAAAGAAGAAATACGTGCAGCAGTATTTGTAAAGAAAAAATGCTTATTAGTCAATAGTAGTGTTTGAACCCTGTATTTTATAGGCCGAAATTACATTAGATGGTTATAATAGGTTTAAGAAAGCGGCAGTGCAACCTGCACCACTAACTACTAGAGAAGAAGAGTTGCAAGAAATAAAGCGTACCGAAATTCATACAGATTATAATACTAGCAGTAAACAACAGACTTTAGGCGGGGTCACATTTCCCATTACCGAGTCTGCGAAGCAAGGAATTCTAGACATGGCCCGTAATAGTTATAATTATCTACAGTTTGAAATAGGTAATAGGTGAGATATTCGTTTCAAGAAATTTAAATTAATCTTTATCATTCAGAAATTGAGGAAGAACGAATCGATTTGGTTTGTGCGGAAAATATTGGCATCCAGAAATTGCAAAGTAAAATGCCGTTAAATACACCTAGGTATCATTTATTCATTTTTAAACACACTCACGAAGGCGATTACCAAGAAAGTATAGGTATTAAATACAAAACTTAACGACTTCAATACAGAATTCAATTTTAGTCTTTATATATTCCATTCCTGGATACAATTGCTCAATAAAGGAAAGAATGTTATATTCTAGTTGCCAAATTCCTTTTTGCGATATTATTAGCGAGTTGGGTTTAACCATAGAAAAGAAAATTCAAGTCGATTCGGACTCGGAAGTAACTGAAAAGTTTTTATATGAAGAAGTGCATCCTGTTAAGAATCTGCATCGTCCTATATTTGCCAAACCTAAAGGTCCCCCAGGAAGAGGCCCTAAAAGAATGATAAAAGATCAAAATAACTAATTTTCTTTATCTTTACGCCTTTAAGGTTTATTGTGCTCACTTGGAAAATATTTTGCCTATGGTAACCGTATTTTTGTAGCAAAATGTTTAATTTCGTCCTTGCTTTTTTACTGCCAGTTTTAAAAGATACAATATAATGTTAAATAAGTTCTTTTTATTCACCTTTGAGAAATGTGAAATGAATGAAAAATTAAGAGTTTTTGGGCTCATCAGGTATATCAGAAAGATCTTCTCCTATACTTCCTAATTTGCTTTCACGTTCTAACATCAAAACATTTTGTTCTTTTTCAATATGTTTTTTATATCCCTTATTAAAACTATCCGATCTCTTTTCCAGCCATTTGTAATTCCAATATCGTACTTCTTGCATTGTCATCCCCGTTGCTTGTAATAGAAAATATGTGGTAACCCCAGTGAAGGTACCCAAAACCAATCCTAAGAAAAAAAAGTAGCTTAAGAAAGTCTCCAAATACTACTTACCTACAGCGCTGCCTACAACCCAAGCTCTGGGGCCTAATTTAAATCTATACATAAAACCAGCAGTTGCTCCTCCAATACAGTGTTCAACTATACCATTTTTACCTCTATATGCTGCTGCACATGTTGAAACAGTTCTATAATAGCATCATAAAAGGATGATATTAGAAGTTCACGATTCTTACACGTAAGTTGTTGAAAAAAACGTTAACCTCCAAGCCCATTTAAATGCTCCTTTTGCAAAACTTAAGGTTACAGCATCTTGTAACTTCCTCTATAGAATTTATAAACAATTACAGTAAGTATAGGATAAATACTTAGATAAAACCTTCGCTTCAAAATGACTAGCAAACGCGGTAGCTTCATTATTTTTCATAAACTCCAAGTACGCGTTCCTGCTGTAAACTACTCCACCATAAATCATTCCAAAAATCGTACTAAAACTGGCTATTTGAATTATAGAGTGCAGTTCCGATGAAATTCTACCAAAGTCGCTGAAATCATTCTTTAATTTTAAGAGTAAGCTTACGATTAAACTTACTCTTTCATAAATAATTGTGTCACACGATCCCAACCGGTCTCTTTATCAAATACTGAAAAATCCGCATCTTGCACGGTTTTTAAGTCTTTCGAAACTGTGTCCTGCGAAAAAAATGGGACTGCAAGAAAAATTCTTTTTGCGTTAGCTCTAAACATTTTCTAAGTTAAAGTAAGGTTATGTTACATAATTTTAAAAAGTTCACTACCAACCACCTGTACGAAAACAACATAAGGAAAATTAAGTTACTAACGTAAGCATTATTGTGGTATTACTAAATTTGGAGAATTAATACAAATTAACGTTTAAATTGAAATAAACTATTACTAAATTTCATACTAAACTTCTAAAATGTATTAATTGGAGTCCTTATTAAATTAATGGTTGCATTGTTGCCTATCTCCATCTGTTAATAGAACAACGAACTAAAATTAACATTAATTATAGGAATAAACTATTTTCAAAAAATACTTAAAATCACAAATATCTATTCTATTTACATTTAACAACATTAAATGTATGTGTATTTATTCTTCACGTTTCGCCAGCCCTATCACCCTGTGCAAAAGGTTTTTAAACACTCATTGTCTTCACATTTGTGCATTCTCTTTCTTCGCTACTCCATTGATCTTGCTTCTTATCTGTTGGTCCAAGTTTTGCATCTCTTCAGTGTTCTTGTATGCTTCTCCCTGTTTGTCCAAAACATACCACTTTGCACAACACCACTGTAATTCGTTGTCACCTTTGTTGTACGGTTTCAGTATCAAGTCTATGTTAGACATTAAAAAACTCAAAAATCAGATGAACGTGTCAAACCAAATGTCAGGTTTATTAATTTTCAGAAAACGAAAGCGCGTAATACCCTATTATTTGTATAAAATCAAAATAAAAGTGTCCGAACTAAGATTGTACTGCGCAAATATGCATACTTGTTTTATCGCAAGACAATCTCAAACATATTGTTGTCAACAGCTGAAAAACATTACAAAACTAGAATAATCAAAAAATGCTTTATAAAGCTCAGAAATCATTGGTATGAAGAAAGAGTACAGTGGCGATTGGTGCTTAGAGCGAACTTACATTATAAAAATTTCTTGAAAATGAAATGCTTCGACTGTTGGAGATGTTTCATGCTGCAAAATAGGCAAAAAAAAGTAACAATACAAATTGTAAATTTGTATTACGTATACAAACTCAAGAGTTCTTGCTTTAAACATATTACTAATTTGCCAAAGATAAACAAAAAGGAACGACTCGTCTCAGACTGTATTCAAACTTACAGTATCTTCCTTTTTTTGTACTTAAATACGCTGAATTTATTAAGATCTTGTTTTAATTTAGAACTTAACATTATTTGCGGACAGCTTGGAAAACAGGCGTTTAAAAAACGAAACCTCCTCCGTCACTTTCAGCATTGGAAAATATTCACTGAAAAACAGAAATTAAAAAAATTCAACGAATATTTAACGACACAGTTTCGAAAATTAAAATACAATCCCAAACTAAAGCGCCAAGCATTTAACAGATGGATTCTGTTTACACACAGGTCGATAGAGGAAAAGTTGACATTGAAAAGAGTAGATGACTTTGTACGAGAAAAATTGAAACGTAAATATCTATCGACTTTGCAGAAGTACGTTGCAAAAAAAGCTTGTAACAGATGGAAAACGTACAGTGCGAATTTGTCGTTCCAGAGATGTTTGTTAAGAAAAGTCATTAAAACACTAGTTAACTATAAAATTATAAATTCAAACGATACGAACAAATTAACACAACTGAAGAATTTTATAGACTCAAATTGAGGAGGTCTAGTTTACAGAAGCTGAAGAAATACCAATTTTTACAAACGAAGAAAAGGGAAGCAATCGAATTTGCTAAAATGCACGAAACTAATAAAATAAAGCGACACTTTTTTAATAAATTGAGAAGATACCAAAAGTACAGACATGAAAAAAATCAAAAGTATTTTACTGTATCAGAGTTTTGTGTAAGGAAAATGCTTAGGAAATACTTTGACAAGATTCGAAACTATCATGTAAAAAGAAAAAGAAGGAATCAGCAAGGTTGTTGCTAATAAACCGAGCAATAAGTATGAGAAACAAACGTTTAGTGAAAAGGATATTTCAAGAGTGGATTTCATACATGTTTAATCGCAGAAAAAACAAAATAAAGATATTTGAAGCTACAAGGACCTACGAGTATGCACTATTACATAAGAATTTTAGGCAGTGGAAAAAATTTATAGAAGCCCGAAAGTTATTTTTAAAACGTTTGGAACTTGCCAATAGTTACTACAACAAAGTACTAGTACGACATACATTCGATAAATTAAAATTGTTCATTAAAGAATTGCATTTGTGCAGATCATACCTACTTCAAGCGGAAGAAGTTTATAGAAATCATTTGTTGAAAAGTGGTGTCGAATGATTTTAACATCGTCGTTTTCACTTAGAGAAGCCCGACAAAAAATGGCGTTCGTAAAATATTACAACGCTTATTTGTTGGCATTAAAATATTTTAAAAAATGGAAATACAAGACTTATAGAGTAGGATTAACTGTGCCTTACCAAACCTTATTGTTTCAATGGAATCCGATTTGTTGTGAACAACCTTCGTTCTTAAGATCATTAATTAATGATTGATTATTGTGTATTTCAAAATTAATTTAAATTAAATGCGGTTATTGTTATGTGCTTAACAACAGTGTAACTCTCGATAACTTCTGAAAGTTGTAATTGTAATTTTTCCCTACAATTACATATAATTTGGCATAGCATTGCAAGTAGTAAAAATCTACAAATTTAAAATGCATTAATATATCTTTATTACACATTGCATAATATAAAATCTTCACTTTCTTTTATTTTTTCTGTCCATAGCATTAAGCTCACTCTGTTGCACATTAGCTTCGGCAAAAATCCTTTTAACTTTCTCTTGTCGTTGCTTATCACTACAAAACCAAGCAATTATAAAAACAATTTCCATAATGTGAACACATCCTACCTCTGAATTCTCTCTTTAATTTTAATTCTACCCAAGAAAGACTGATCTCTACGAATTTCTCTTAAAGCCCCCTTCTTTTCCATTTTTATTTTGTGCAACAATCTAGCGTGTTCGGCCTTTTCTTTCGATAAAACCCTATGCCTTTTCATGTCATACCTGAAACGGAATTTTGATAAAAGAAAAACAATAAAACGTCAACTTACACTTTCTGTATGTTTGGTTCATACAGTCGTAAGGCTTTGGGCCTTTTCACCTCCGCTGTAATATAATTGAGCGTTTTTTCTGTAAGCGCTTTAAGAGAACTTGACAAGTTCTTCATTTCGTCTCTCACAACATCGTTATATTTATCGAGGGGTATTTGCTCCAAGTATTTATTAATCAACATGAAAATTTCTTTGTTTGAAGCAAAATCTTTGAAGTTTTGATTGAATTCAGAAATTACCCGTAATGAATTGTATAAAATACGAATTTTAAAATCTTCAGATATTTCAGTTTCATTCAAATCCTCCGGTTCTAGTATTAAAGGTACTGTTGACAATGCATTTTTTTGTAAAACTAACTCGCTAGATGTTGACTTGAAAGGTGGAAGAACTTTAATTAATTGAACTGTAGTCTTTGGTATTGCCATGTGTAGTAAACCACCTAAGAAATTTATAGCTGAAGGTAGATACCGTTTTGACAAGCAGGTGTACTGAAATATGTCTTAAGTGAAAAATGAATATAGTTTGCTTACATACCTCTAAAATTAAAGTGACCAAAAAGAAACCATAAGCGATGTCTTTCCTCGATCTTAATCTGCACTTAAACAGCATTTGTTCAATAAATACAATGGAAGGGGTAACGACAGGATGTCGAAAGTCTGATGTGGGAAAAAGACAACTAATTAACTTTAAAAACAATAATACACTAAGGCTCGGATACCGTTTCTTATTTTTTCTATAGTCTTTTTGTTTTTCTTTAATCACTTCTAAAATTGAACTTTGGGCATTGTCTTGATTCATTTGCGATAAATCAAACAAATGAGGCATTAAAGAACCAAATATTTTAAAACACTTTGTAATATCGTCTTCAAAATTGAGATCATTAATATACTGCAACAAACATACAAAAAGAAGTCCTAGTTTTTCTTTATTAGATTCCGCTAGACTCGGGTGATTGCACTTTATCATTCTTTCAAGAATCACACTGTGATACTCTGGTGATTGGTTTTAAGTAGCTCTTGCAGCTCCTGATATGATTCCGGTAGTTTAAAAGTGTAAGGCAACTCTTGTCGAGCTTTTTCCATCATTTTCTTTTTGTGCATTAAATCTGTTTTGATTTCTTTCACTTTTGATTTATACTCGTCATCATCTATTTCGCTACTTTCAGAGCTTGTGTCCTGAACAACACCATTAGGTTTATCTTCTTCATCATCTGAACTACTGTCATCTTTTAAATCAGATAGATCATCTTCAGAAGCAGTGTCAATATCTTCAGATTCGTCACTGATGGCATCATTATCTAATTCAGCTGGTTCCTCTTCCTCCTTGACGAGATATCTATCTTAATGTTTGATTCACCTTTTTCATTGTAAGTCAACATAACTTCTGGTTCGAATCGTAAACAAAATCATCATCTAAATCATCAGCACTACGATGTGGAACAACTGTTACAGGGGCATCCTCAAAAACCCCCTTCATTCGACTCACTCGTTCCTTTCCAGTTTCTCTAACTTCTCCTTCTCCTCTTTCGCAATTTCGTCCTCGCTTTTTAAACGATCAGTCGGTTGACCCGTGCTTCGAATCTCAACTCACGCATAACTTTATCATAGTCATCAACGTCAGACTTATCTAGCACCTTTTCTTGTGTCTTCTGAACACCCTGATTTACAAGAGGAATCAAATCCTTCCATTCTTCATCTAATTTTTCTGTGAGTTCCAAAGTTCTCTCTTTAGCTTTCTGTTTTTCAGCCTTGCGTTTTTTAGATTCCGCTATTAATTGGTTTATCATGTCTTTATGAGATTTAAACCCTTCCGAACCTGTATTCGTTAAAACGCCGCCACCGAAATGAGCGTCACCAACAAAATCCGATTCTAACTTTCCAGTGTTATCACCGTTTAAACTATCTTCATCATCGTCCGATTTAGGATCGACAAATTTCTCAATCTCATTAAGTGTTTGACCTTTGTGAGTAAGAACTTCATCATTTGCAAGATTAAAAATTGACGCTTTTTTATGCGCCTTTATACGTACAGCAGCATACCTAGCCATTGCGCGATCGTCTTCGGTTAAACCTGCATTTCTTTCGCCAATACGTTTATCTAAAAATTTATTAGACTTATTCATTAACTTAAATTCTTGCAAAAGCGTCTCCTTTCGTTTAGTAATGGCTTTTGCTCTAGAAACACCTGGTAAACCTCTGTCGTGTTTTAGTTTTTGCCCGAGCACCTTCATCTTCTGTTTATTTATGTGAATTTCAAATGGATTTAGCGACTTAGCTTTTCCCGATTTTTTCTTGTTGCTTATGTGCTCGGCTAAATTTTTCTTTTGGTTTTTTATCTTTGCCATGTTTTATTAAATTTTAAAACTTTCACGTGTACCTAACCTAGAAAACTACAAACAAACAAAGTTAGGTTATGTATAATTTTCATAGTTCGCATCTGTAGAACTTGTGAAAAAGATCTTTAATTAATTGAAACAAAACGAACTAATAGGATTTACCTGGATTCATTATGAAAAAAAATCTTTATGCACGTAATAGCCAAAATATAGTATTTTAAATTTAAACATTTTTACTAGCGCCATCTAGGGTATATTTTTAAAATCTAAAATAGGGTTATGTGTACAAATTACAAACTTACGTTTCGTTGCCTTCGTGGCGATACAACTAAATCTTAATACATGTAGAAAATTGTATGTGATGAATAGAGAAGACTTGAAAAGTATATTAGCAGTTACTGCTTCGATATCAACAATTTTCCAATTCCTGGCTGGAACGTAAGCCCAAATATCTTATCCGAATGTGTACTAAAAACATTGTTATAGTTTAATTTGTCAAAAGATTGTTCAGAAGAAAAGCACCGGAGACATTTCAGGATTACCGTTTGTGTCTGGCTTTTTATCCACAAGCTTATGGCTCCGATATGGTTTTTTAATAGGAGATCACTCTTTAATTTTAGTTAATACTGTAGGAGCTACTTTGCATTTTTCGTATGCAGTTGTTTTCTACATGTACAGTATCAAAAAGGTATACCAATACTACACTTGTATTCCATGATCTTCTAATAATATTTTAGACTATAATTCTTCGCCAATTCTTTGGAAGCGTCAGTATTTTATTAATGATCTTAGCTTATTCCATATACGAATCGAATAAGGATGTAACCGTTAAGTATGTAGGATTTCTATGTTGTGTAATGACTATAATGTTCTTTGCTGCACCTTTAACATCACTACTGTATGTAATTAAAGTGAAATCTGCCGAAAGCCTACCATTTCCAATAATATTTATGACTTTTATCGTTTCAATTCAATGGTTTTTTTATGGTGTGTTACTTAACGATACATTTATACAGGTACTTAAATAACATTGCAAAAAAATTCACTATTTTACCCACATTTGTTGCAGATACCCAATTTCCTAGGATGCCTTTTGTCAGCATTTCAATTATCCCTATTTTGCATTTACACCAAATCACCTACGGCACAGGGATATACTTCAGTTCAAAACTTTTAATTCAGCAACCAAAGATGAATATTTTTCTAATAAAGTATTAGTATTTATTTTGTTAGTAATTAAGAAGTTACCAAAATGTATTTTGTTTTATCATTTTAAGATCTCGATATATTTTTTTTAGTGTAAGTGTGAGTGTATACGCAAGTTGATCTTTTAAAATAGTCTTTATAAATATAGTTGTTTAAAAAAAATTATTACGTCTATGTTGAAAGGTTTACATTTATCTACAGTCCTAAACAAAAAAATTTATTTTCTCTCATACATCACAATAATACACAAAGCATATATAACAAAATATCACAATAGACAATTCTTAAGACTTTTTATTTCGTTAACATTAAAACTTCATAAAAAAATATAGAGAAGACTTTGTGCATTAATTTCAAAAGTAACTAAATATGGCATACCAAAACCGTAGTAGTCAGCTTGTCATCTTCAGCTCGTGCATCAATTTCATCCAATGAATAAAACTGTTAGTGCCTCTCGAAACATTTCACCGCCCATACAATCATAACCGAGACATCCGTTGTTCTTTCATTTCACTATGAAACATACATCTACAGAAAATATGTTATAAAAAGTTTTCTTTGTACATTGGCAAATTGACTTGAAAAATAGTCAGATCGTTTGCGCCTTCTGATTATTTTCGTTTCAAGGTGCATCAACAAAAAAACAGACACATACAATATTTTCACCAGTGATCTAACAAATCTTCGTGCTTATCACATAGAGGATTGATAGTTACATTAACACCATCACTTACAATGTCTTTCAGTTGAACTACTTCTACATCTGCTTCCTTAAAGTTGTTCGAATAACTAGCCTTATTTAAGAGCCAATTTTGAGTTTTATCAACTTCACTTTCAACAACTAAAAATAATTCCTTATCTTTACAATCTAGTTGTTCCTTTAAATAATCTAATAAATCCTCGCTCTGAAACATGACTCAAAGAACAGAAATATTTTAAAATAATCACTTTTACATTTCCAATTATTTGGGGTCCATCTAATTTTGAATCTAAGTTATAAAAAAATCCATTTATTTGCCTAAGAGTAACCCAATGCCTTCTTTTTAGTGGTAACATCACAAAACCTATTTTATAATCACTAGGTACATTCAATATAAAGCCGCAGATATTGTCTAAACTCAAGCAACTCGGATCCCTAGAATTACTTGTGTCAAATACTTCAAAACGTATAGAGAAACATATACTTGCGCTTGTCGAACCAAATCGCTTCGTAACCTTTACCTTGCAAGGCCTTCATAATAACATTAATATCATAATTTCCTAAGCCGAAAATTGATTTGTGAGGATTTATCCACACATCGGGAGACAACGAGTGGCAAATAGTATCAAGTTCTAACTTCGAAAAGTAACCCTTTGTTTGAAACAAATTATTGAGGGCGTGCAATGCGCACAATTCTCTAACTTGTTTTTCGTGGTAAATCTCACAATTATCTTCGGAATTCATAGTTTTAATTTGAGATGAATTAATTTATGTAGGTTAAATAATCAGCTACGAACAAGTCACACAAGCAAAAATTTGCATTTGTGTGTGAATAGCAACGTTGCTGAAATTATCGATATATACGGTGCGTCATAAATTCTTACCATACAATTTGTAAAATTTAAGTTTTTTTTACATTAGCTTTATCTATACATTTGTAGATAAACAACATATCTCTGAACTATAATCTCAAGCTTAAAAACATTTATTACTAAAAAATATTTTCAAGCTTCTAAAATAACAGTAAGGTGGCGTAACAATATTTAGTAAATAACAATTTCTGGGCCACTTTGCTTAATTAATTATGCCTTTACTTTTTATTACGTAATTTTCGACTACTACATTTATTCTTGATTTTCAAATGTAATGTTAATCCTCAGACAAATAAAGAACTTGAATGGGTTTAAAGATTATAAATATTTCAGTTGAAAAAATTTACCATATTTCGATGTAGAATAAAGCATAGACAAAATCTAGCAAAATGAGTAGCTCTCAGACGGTGTAAATTTATAAATTTATAAATAATTTGATTATTCTGTTTCACACCTTGACCAATCCAACCAACTAGTAGCTTTGATTCTCTTCGATGTTCCCCTCTAGATAACTGGCGCTCGCATCGCGAGGATGTCATGCAGTAAAGTGAATGATTATAGAGCGTATCCTGATCAAAACTACCTCTACCTGTTCTCAAACTTTAATATTGTGAGATCTCCGGCTTTGCCGATTAACGAAGCGGGAGACCGGATCTAGAGTACCAAGTGGCCAATTTTGATAAGCATGATTGGCGCTGTGAGATGAACCAAAAGTTAAATTAAATTGAAATTTGTACTGTAAAATACATTGTAAATATTTTCAACAACTTTTTTATTAAGAAACGTGTTTTACGAGGATGTATTGATATCTAGTTAGCCTAGACCAGTTCCTTGCATAAACAAAATATTGCTTTACCATAGCAACGAACAATAACTTATTAGAAGTGTCAGTGTAAAGTTTGACGTCAAAAAGTAAGCCAGAGTCACGCAATAAATTAAATGAAAAAAGATGTCTACCGAAATTGTGAAAACCGAAAAATTGGAGTATCGAGCCATCATCAAGTACTTGTATTTAAAAGAGTTAAGAGGTAAGCAGATTTACGAAGATATGCTTAATACCCTTGGTGATCAATGTCCTTCGTATAAGACCGTCAAAAATTGGAATGCAGCATCGCGTTCGATCTGTGCTCGATTTGAAAACGATGTAGACTTCTTAAACCGAATTGTTACTATGAATGATACTTGGGTACATTTCTACGATCCAGAAACAAAGCAACAATCGATGGAATGGTGACACTCTGGTTCTCCAAGACCTAAGAAGTTTCGTGTCCAAAAATCTGCTGGAAAAGTTCTTGTTTCAGTTTTTTGGGATTGCCATGGAGTAATCATGATTGATTTTTGGATAAGGGTAGAACAATAACTGGAAATTACTATTCGACATTACTGACCACTCTACGGAAAAATATTAAAGAGAAAAGACGCGGAAAGCTATCTAAAGGTGTTTTGTTTTTGCAGCACAACGCCCCTGCACACAAATCTCATGTTGTCATGCAAAAAATTCGTGATTTAGGGTTTGAATTACTAGAACACCCCCCTTATTCACCCGATTTGGCTCTGTCCGACTATCACCTCTTTCCTCAACTGAAAAAAAGTTTAAAAGGTCTTAAATTTTCTTCCAACAAGGAGGTAATAGAAGCTGTAGAGGTCTGGTTTGCAGAGCAAGAAGAAACATTTTTTTTGAAAGGTCTAGAGACGTTGCAGGTTCGTTGTAATAAATGTATCAAATTAAGAGGAGAATATGTTAAGTAATAAAATATTTTGACATTGATAGTTTGTTTGGTTCTATAGTAGGCAAATCATTTTTCAATATATCCTCGTAACTGTAGGATTACTAGTTTATAGATAATGGCACTCGACTATTCTTATTTTGGCACCCGGTACATGTCAACTGTCAATATTATAAGTAACGGGTGTTTTGTAAAATACCGGGTCGACGTTGAAATTGTGTGATGGTGAATCTGCCACTGCACTACAATTATTTTGTTTGACAGTTTCGTGTTTGCTGCTACAATGTCAACACTAATATTTGATTTCTAAATACAATACTTACAGTGAAACTCATTTATCTGAGGTAACGTAGGAAGTAGAATCCTCTGATAAACAAAAATTCGGGTATCACGGAAGAAATAAAGAATTCAAAAAATGTTTCATGTTTGTTTATTATTAAAGCTCAAAATGTATTCACAGCTTCCGTCCAGGTTACAACTTTTGTACAAAGATGCAAAAGTCTTTAATACTATAAAACGCATTAGTTACTAATATACATTTAATATTTGATCTAAATGGCTTGTATGTTAATAAAAATCTTAACGTGTCTAAAATGACCACTAGGTGGCGTGACAATGATTACTTAAATATAGTTTATGTATTGAATATAACAATACAAATGTCACATATCCAATGAAATAAATATTAAAAAAAGATAGGTATAAATAAATGTGGCTTATTCCAATCCCACGCATTTTATCTTTCAGGATATATTAATTAAGAGTAATTAAAGGATCCTTCATACACTATACTGGTACTGCTCCATTCTAAACTATCCTTAAGTTAATAGATAAAGTCTTTAAAATGTTTCTATTGGTATTTAGTTGGCAGCGTAATACAACACTGGAGTTTTCTCACTCTTAAAGAGTATTAAAAAAGATGACAATGGTCGAGTAATTTTTAGTGTTTGTTTGCAATTGTTCAATGTTTTGTTAATTTATCAGCAGGTGATTTGAGATGATTATTTTTAACACTTAGTTGGCATCAATGGTCAAAGAATAAGTTTTTGTAAACCTGAAATTTTGTAAATTTGAATTCAAATTAAAAAAAAGAAACTTAACGTTAATGGAAGTTTAGATTTTAGTGAAACAAAAAAATATTTCGGAATTGGATTGTATCAAAATGGTAATCGTAGTTGTCAACATTTCGCCTACTAACTATTGTAATGACTTCATCAGAACGAAAAACTACCAGACTTTAAATGGGCAAAACGTTGGCAATTACATATTATGGTTACCATTTTGACATGGGTCAATTTTGGAAGACGTTTTTGTTTCAATAATGACTTTGGCCGTGGAAATCTCAATTCTTACAATTTAGATTTTATTTAAAAACTAAAAAAAAATATTGGGTATCAATGCCCAGAAACCTTTTGCCATGCAAATATTATCTGCATTAAAAACATAACCAAACTATCGTTGTTTCGACGTATCAGGAAAAAATATTATATTTTTTTACACATAAAACATAAACTACTTGTGAATGACCTCTTAGACCATTTTGAAACTCCAATTCACTGACGTTCTTGAATTTTACATGAGTGCGTTACATTTGTACATGAGCTTCCTGTTAAAATTTATATGCAAATAAACTATTCATACGTGTCAATGTTTACACGAGATGTCGCAAGACACACATTTACTTTTATATGCAAATGTTAGATTATTAAGTTTTGAAGTCTGAAAGTATCTTACCAAGCACACAGTTGTAGAAAATCCTTCTTAGTGGAGAACAGGGCAAATAAAACTACTTCAAGTGATTATCTTGCGACGTTTCGAAACGTTATATTTAAATAATTAAACGAAGTGTTTCCTTCCTCAGGCGCTAATGAAGACACAAAATACAGGTATAAGTTACAAAGATAACAACAGAGCCTATGTAATAAATTTAACAAATTGATCATTTTAGGATCAATTCCAAGAACAACAATATAAGATGACATAAAGTTGATAAAATACTTACTTCGATATCAAAAATTGAAGCCGTTTGTCATTAAAATTAAAATTAATAATATGATTATTTGTCATACTATAAAACTATAATAAATATGTATAAAAAGACAAAATTGACGAATAATTAACACTACCAAACTAACAAACATTAAATTAAATTAACATTAAAACGGTACATTGATATTAACGGCACTATTGTAAATGTGAGATATGTATTTTAAATATGATATAAAATGACCAAAAGAATAAACAAACAATTGTACGTGTATGTAAATGATAAGGTAAAATTACGACCTAGTAATAAATTCATGAAAAATACAAATTGCAAATATACCTTATAGATATGCAACCCAAATTACGCTTAAATAACATTATGGGGGATGGATAGCAACAATTATTAAACTAAAACTTAATCTTACTAATTATGTTGTTGTAACAAGTATTTAGATTATTCGTGTCTGTTTTGAAGTTAATATTATTTTTATGGACATTAATGTAAATCATTTCAGAGATAATTCTTTTATAATAATTGATTCAACATCTACAATTATAGGTTCTTCAAAATTAAATATATGTCCTGTCTGGTTATGGTGTAATGAAAGTGCAGTACTATCCATCTTTTTTGAGCAATCATATTTGTGATTTCTGATTCTATTTTTTAATTTTTGTTTTGTTTGGCCTAAATAGCAACTATTGCATCCCTTGCAATTTATCCTATACACAAGACAAGATTTCTCAATGGAGGGCGTTTTGTCTTTCAATTTGGTATAGCATGTGTTGTATATTGTATTATTGTTGTACAGAATGATTTTAATTTTTTCTTTTTTAGAATACTGATTAATTTATGACTTAGATTAGGAATATTAATTAGTTTTTGTAGTGGGAATTTGTATTAGTAGTAACGGTGGTGGTATTATTAGTATTAGTAGTTGTAGTATTAGTAATGGAGGAGGTATTATAATAAATAAGTTTTTTAGTCAATTTTTAGGATAGTTATTTTTAATTAGAGTAGTCATTAATATTGTTAAATTTTTTTTCCGTAATTCTTCACTACATAGTGTGATTAATTTGTTTTTAATAGAATTAATAATGTTGAGCTTTTGATGGAAAGGATGTTTAGAAAAGTAATTAATGATTCTATTTGAAGCAATAGGTTTCGTGTAATGATCTATTAGTAATGTATTTGTGTTAGTATTTCTTATAAGTTCTAAATCTAAAATGGTAATTTTTATCAACTTCTAGCTCTACTGTGAATTTTATGTATTGATCATAGTTGTTCAAAATTCTTAATGTTTCATTGACACTATCATGAGGTATACATGCTATAATGTCATCTACATACACGTATAATAAAAATGGGGTATAATGTAACAATTTAGTGGACTCCGTCAAAATATCATGCATTATTAAATTCGCCATTATAGGCGAGACTGGCGATCCCATAGCTGTACCAAAAATTTGTAAATAGAAATTATTGTTGTATTGGAAAAACTAGAATCAAAAATAAAGTTGATAATAAATAGAAATTCATGAATATTTAGTGTAGTGTAATCTTTTAGTTTTTCCCAATATTTTTAATTACATTAATCGTTACATTTTTAGTTATGTTGGTGAACAGAGAGGTAACATCAAACGAAATGAGTATATAATTATGAGGTATCTGTTTTGATTAGCTTTTTTAATATGTTCTACTAACTCATAAGAATTTTTTATGTTATAATCAAAAATAGGGGAAAGATTTGACATAATATTAGACATGAACTTAGATAAGTTGTAAGTCGGACTACCAATACATGACACTATGGGTCTCATAGGGTTATTATTTTTATGGATTTTAATTAGACCATAAAATTTAGATGGAATACTGGTATAAGTCATTAATTTTTTGTACATATTAACATCTATGTGACCTTTAGTGTATAACGATTTTATGATGGAATTATTTTTATTTTGAAAAGAAATAGTTGGATTGAAAGTCAGTTTTTTGTATATTTCTTCATTATCTAATAATTTTGTAATTTTCGATTGATATTCCTGTCTGTTTAACAAAACAGTAGCATTCCCTTTGTCGGATCTACAGATGATAATGTCATTATTTTCTTTTTAAATTTTACAGTATTATAAATAAGTTTTTAATAAAAAAATCTTGTTTATTATAATGAACAGATGTATTATTTAAATGATTGGTAATACAGTTAACTGCTTTACCTCTCAACCGTTCTTTATCAACTTCATCGTGTAATGACAGTATATCTTCCACATCCTTAACAACATTCACGATAGGAATTTTTTGTGATCATAATTATACATGAATTTTGGGTTTAATGCGAGACATTGTTTTACATAATTAGGTATAGGAGTTTTTGTTAAATTGTACACACATTTTCTGTATTGATAATTTGATTGCAGTGTTGGAAGTCGTATAATTTTTGGAATTTGTTCTTTAGTTTCGGTTTTTTATTAAGAAAAGTTTTTTATTTTTGTATTTAATATTGTTTTTAGCTTTTTAAAATCTCGTGGATCGAGTAAGTTACTTAAATTAATATGATATTGTGTGATTATTTTTGTAGGTTAGAAATTTTGAAGTAAGTAATATCAATTTCTAATTTTAACAAATTAAACTGGAAAGTCTCAATTGTTCTCATCAATTTATCATTAAAAGGCGTGTTTTCTGCTTGAATGATGTAGGTAGATTTAAACAATTGTTGGATATGTGACGGTATGACATAATTATTTTTACACGTTTTAAAAACTAGTTCTGCAGTGTAGTTTTTAATTTTAATTCGTTTTTTTCTAATAGGTTGATCTGTTTTGAAACTTCGTGGCTGTATTTTGTTTTTATTACCTGGTGCCATGGTAGTGAATTGTTCATTGTTGAGTTACGAAGGTATGAAGTCTGCAGTGATGATAATTTCTCCTAATAATGTTCACACAGTTGTAGAAAATCCTTCTTAGTGGAGAACAGGGCAAATAAAACTACTTCAAGTGATTATCTTGCGACGTTTCGGAAACGTTATATTTAAATAATTAAACGAAGTGTTTCCTTCCTCAGGCGCTAATGAAGACACAAAATACAGGTATAAGTTACAAAGATAACAACAGAGCCTATGTAATAAATTTAACAAATTGATCATTTTTAGGATCAATTCCAAGAACAACAATATAAGATGACATAAAGTTGATAAAATACTTACTTCGATATCAAAAATTGAAGCCGTTTGTCATTAAAATTAAAATTAATAATATGATTATTTGTCATACTATAAAACTATAATAAATATGTATAAAAAGACAAAATTGACGAATAATTAACACTACCAAACTAACAAACATTAAATTAAATTAACATTAAAACGGTACATTGATATTAACGGCACTATTGTAAATGTGAGATATGTATTTTAAATATGATATAAAATGACCAAAAAGAATAAACAAACAATTGTACGTGTATGTAAATGATAAGGTAAAATTACGACCTAGTAATAAATTCATGAAAAATACAAATTGCAAATATACCTTATAGATATGCAACCCAAATTACGCTTAAATAACATTATGGGGATGGATAGCAACAATTATTAAACTAAAACTTAATCTTACTAATTATGTTGTTGTAACAAGTATTTAGATTATTCGTGTCTGTTTTGAAGTTAATATTATTTTTATGGACATTAATGTAAATCATTTCAGAGATAATTCTTTTATAATAATTGGATTCAACATCTACAATTATAGGTTCTTCAAAATTAAATATATGTCCTGTCTGGTTATGGTGTAATGAAAGTGCAGTACTATCCATCTTTTTGAGCAATCATATTTGTGATTTCTGATTCTATTTTTTAATTTTTGTTTTGTTTGGCCTAAATAGCAACTATTGCATCCCTTGCAATTTATCCTATACACAAGACAAGATTTCTCAATGGAGGGCGTTTTGTCTTTCAATTTGGTATAGCATGTGTTGTATATTGTATTATTGTTGTACAGAATGATTTTAATTTTTTCTTTTTAGAATACTGATTAATTTATGACTTAGATTAGGAATATTAATTAGTTTTTGTAGTGGGAATTTGTATTAGTAGTAACGGTGGTGGTATTATTAGTATTAGTAGTTGTAGTATTAGTAATGGAGGAGGTATTATAATAAATAAGTTTTTAGTCAATTTTTAGGATAGTTATTTTTAATTAGAGTAGTCATTAATATTGTTAAATTTTTTTCCGTAATTCTTCACTACATAGTGTGATTAATTTGTTTTAATAGAATTAATAATGTTGAGCTTTTGATGGAAAGGATGTTTAGAAAAGTAATTAATGATTCTATTTGAAGCAATAGGTTTCGTGTAATGATCTATTAGTAATGTATTTGTGTTAGTATTTCTTATAAGTTCTAAATCTAAAAATGGTAATTTTTATCAACTTCTAGCTCTACTGTGAATTTTATGTATTGATCATAGTTGTTCAAAATTCTTAATGTTTCATTGACACTATCATGAGGTATACATGCTATAATGTCATCTACATACACGTATAATAAAAATGGGGTATAATGTAACAATTTAGTGGACTCCGTCAAAATATCATGCATTATTAAATTCGCCATTATAGGCGAGACTGGCGATCCCATAGCTGTACCAAAAATTTGTAAATAGAAATTATTGTTGTATTGGAAAAACTAGAATCAAAAATAAAGTTGATAATAAATAGAAATTCATGAATATTTAGTGTAGTGTAATCTTTTAGTTTTTCCCAATATTTTTTAATTACATTAATCGTTACATTTTTAGTTATGTTGGTGAACAGAGAGGTAACATCAAACGAAATGAGTATATAATTATGAGGTATCTGTTTTTGATTAGCTTTTTAATATGTTCTACTAACTCATAAGAATTTTTTATGTTATAATCAAAAATAGGGGAAAGATTTGACATAATATTAGACATGAACTTAGATAAGTTGTAAGTCGGACTACCAATACATGACACTATGGGTCTCATAGGGTTATTATTTTTATGGATTTTAATTAGACCATAAAATTTAGATGGAATACTGGTATAAGTCATTAATTTTTGTACATATTAACATCTATGTGACCTTTAGTGTATAACGATTTTATGATGGAATTATTTTTATTTTGAAAAGAAATAGTTGGATTGAAAGTCAGTTTTTGTATATTTCTTCATTATCTAATAATTTTGTAATTTTCGATTGATATTCCTGTCTGTTTAACAAAACAGTAGCATTCCCTTTGTCGGATCTACAGATGATAATGTCATTATTTTCTTTTTTAAATTTTACAGTATTATAAATAAGTTTTTAATAAAAAATCTTGTTTATTATAATGAACAGATGTATTATTTAAATGATTGGTAATACAGTTAACTGCTTTACCTCTCAACCGTTCTTTATCAACTTCATCGTGTAATGACAGTATATCTTCCACATCCTTAACAACATTCACGATAGGAATTTTTTGTGATCATAATTATACATGAATTTTGGGTTTAATGCGAGACATTGTTTTACATAATTAGGTATAGGAGTTTTTGTTAAATTGTACACACATTTTTCTGTATTGATAATTTGATTGCAGTGTTGGAAGTCGTATAATTTTTGGAATTTGTTCTTTAGTTTCGGTTTTTTATTAAGAAAAGTTTTTTATTTTTGTATTTAATATTGTTTTTTAGCTTTTTAAAATCTCGTGGATCGAGTAAGTTACTTAAATTAATATGATATTGTGTGATTATTTTTGTAGGTTAGAAATTTTGAAGTAAGTAATATCAATTTCTAATTTTAACAAATTAAACTGGAAAGTCTCAATTGTTCTCATCAATTTATCATTAAAAGGCGTGTTTTCTGCTTGAATGATGTAGGTAGATTTAAACAATTGTTGGATATGTGACGGTATGACATAATTATTTTACACGTTTTTAAAAACTAGTTCTGCAGTGTAGTTTTTTAATTTTAATTCGTTTTTTTCTAATAGGTTGATCTGTTTTGAAACTTCGTGGCTGTATTTTGTTTTATTACCTGGTGCCATGGTAGTGAATTGTTCATTGTTGAGTTACGAAGGTATGAAGTCTGCGAGTGATGATAATTTCTCCTAATAATGTTCACACAGTTGTAGAAAATCCTTCTTAGTGGAGAACAGGGCAAATAAAACTACTTCAAGTGATTATCTTGCGACGTTTCGGAAACGTTATATTTAAATAATTAAACGAAGTGTTTCCTTCCTCAGGCGCTAATGAAGACACAAAATACAGGTATAAGTTACAAAGATAACAACAGAGCCTATGTAATAAATTTAACAAATTGATCATTTTAGGATCAATTCCAAGAACAACAATATAAGATGACATAAAGTTGATAAAATACTTACTTCGATATCAAAAATTGAAGCCGTTTGTCATTAAAATTAAAATTAATAATATGATTATTTGTCATACTATAAAACTATAATAAATATGTATAAAAAGACAAAATTGACGAATAATTAACACTACCAAACTAACAAACATTAAATTAAATTAACATTAAAACGGTACATTGATATTAACGGCACTATTGTAAATGTGAGATATGTATTTTAAATATGATATAAAATGACCAAAAGAATAAACAAACAATTGTACGTGTATGTAAATGATAAGGTAAAATTACGACCTAGTAATAAATTCGCGAAAAATACAAATTGCAAATATACCTTATAGATATGCAACCCAAATTACGCTTAAATAACATTATGGGGATGGATAGCAACAATTATTAAACTAAAACTTAATCTTACTAATTATGTTGTTGTAACAAGTATTTAGATTATTCGTGTCTGTTTTGAAGTTAATATTATTTTTATGGACATTAATGTAAATCATTTCAGAGATAATTCTTTTATAATAATTGGATTCAACATCTACAATTATAGGTTCTTCAAAATTAAATATATGTCCTGTCTGGTTATGGTGTAATGAAAGTGCAGTACTATCCATCTTTTTGAGCAATCATATTTGTGATTTCTGATTCTATTTTTTAATTTTTGTTTTGTTTGGCCTAAATAGCAACTATTGCATCCCTTGCAATTTATCCTATACACAAGACAAGATTTCTCAATGGAGGGCGTTTTGTCTTTCAATTTGGTATAGCATGTGTTGTATATTGTATTATTGTTGTACAGAATGATTTTAATTTTTTCTTTTTTAGAATACTGATTAATTTATGACTTAGATTAGGAATATTAATTAGTTTTTTGTAGTGGGAATTTGTATTAGTAGTAACGGTGGTGGTATTATTAGTATTAGTAGTTGTAGTATTAGTAATGGAGGAGGTATTATAATAAATAAGTTTTTAGTCAATTTTTTAGGATAGTTATTTTTAATTAGAGTAGTCATTAATATTGTTAAATTTTTTTTCCGTAATTCTTCACTACATAGTGTGATTAATTTGTTTTTAATAGAATTAATAATGTTGAGCTTTTGATGGAAAGGATGTTTAGAAAAGTAATTAATGATTCTATTTGAAGCAATAGGTTTCGTGTAATGATCTATTAGTAATGTATTTGTGTTAGTATTTCTTATAAGTTCTAAATCTAAAAATGGTAATTTTTATCAACTTCTAGCTCTACTGTGAATTTTATGTATTGATCATAGTTGTTCAAAATTCTTAATGTTTCATTGACACTATCATGAGGTATACATGCTATAATGTCATCTACATACACGTATAATAAAAATGGGGTATAATGTAACAATTTAGTGGACTCCGTCAAAATATCATGCATTATTAAATTCGCCATTATAGGCGAGACTGGCGATCCCATAGCTGTACCAAAAATTTGTAAATAGAAATTATTGTTGTATTGGAAAAACTAGAATCAAAAATAAAGTTGATAATAAATAGAAATTCATGAATATTTAGTGTAGTGTAATCTTTTAGTTTTTCCCAATATTTTTTAATTACATTAATCGTTACATTTTTAGTTATGTTGGTGAACAGAGAGGTAACATCAAACGAAATGAGTATATAATTATGAGGTATCTGTTTTTGATTAGCTTTTTAATATGTTCTACTAACTCATAAGAATTTTTTATGTTATAATCAAAAATAGGGGAAAGATTTGACATAATATTAGACATGAACTTAGATAAGTTGTAAGTCGGACTACCAATACATGACACTATGGGTCTCATAGGGTTATTATTTTTATGGATTTTAATTAGACCATAAAATTTAGATGGAATACTGGTATAAGTCATTAATTTTTTGTACATATTAACATCTATGTGACCTTTAGTGTATAACGATTTTATGATGGAATTATTTTTATTTTGAAAAGAAATAGTTGGATTGAAAGTCAGTTTTTTGTATATTTCTTCATTATCTAATAATTTTGTAATTTTCGATTGATATTCCTGTCTGTTTAACAAAACAGTAGCATTCCCTTTGTCGGATCTACAGATGATAATGTCATTATTTTCTTTTTAAATTTTACAGTATTATAAATAAGTTTTTTAATAAAAAAATCTTGTTTATTATAATGAACAGATGTATTATTTAAATGATTGGTAATACAGTTAACTGCTTTACCTCTCAACCGTTCTTTATCAACTTCATCGTGTAATGACAGTATATCTTCCACATCCTTAACAACATTCACGATAGGAATTTTTTGTGATCATAATTATACATGAATTTTGGGTTTAATGCGAGACATTGTTTTACATAATTAGGTATAGGAGTTTTTGTTAAATTGTACACACATTTTTCTGTATTGATAATTTGATTGCAGTGTTGGAAGTCGTATAATTTTTGGAATTTGTTCTTTAGTTTCGGTTTTTTATTAAGAAAAGTTTTTTTATTTTTGTATTTAATATTGTTTTTTAGCTTTTTAAAACTCGTGGATCGAGTAAGTTACTTAAATTAATATGATATTGTGTGATTATTTTTTAGTTAGAAATTTTGAAGTAAGTAATATCAATTTCTAATTTTAACAAATTAAACTGGAAAGTCTCAATTGTTCTCATCAATTTATCATTAAAAGGCGTGTTTTCTGCTTGAATGATGTAGGTAGATTTTAAACAATTGTTGGATATGTGACGTATGACATAATTATTTTACACGTTTAAAAACAGTCTGCAGTGTAGTTTTAATTTTAATTCGTTTTTTCTAATAGGTTGATCTGTTTGAAACTTCGTGGCTGTATTTTGTTTTTATTACCTGGGCCATGGTAGGAATTGTTCATTGTTGAGTTACGAAGGTATGAAGTCTGCGAGGATGAAATTTCTCCCAATAATGTTCACACAGTTGTAGAAAACTCCTATGCCAAATCACAAAAAATAAAAATGTCACAAAAATTATCGTGAATGTTGTTAAGGACGTGAAGATATACTGTCATTACACGATGAAGTTGATAAAGAACGGTTGAGAGGTAAAGCAGTTAACTGTATTACCAATCATTTAAATAATACATCTGTTCATTATAATAAACAAGATTTTTTATTAAAAAACTTATTTATAATACTGTAAAATTTAAAAAGAAAATAATGACATTATCATCTGTAGATCCGACAAAGGAATGCTACTGTTTTTGTTAAACAGACAGGAATATCAATCGAAAATTACAAAATTATTAGATAATGAAGAAATATACAAAAACTGACTTTCAATCCAACTATTTCTTTTCAAAATAAAAATAATTCCATCATAAAATCGTTATACACTAAAGGTCACATAGATGTTAATATGTACAAAAAATTAATGACTTATACCAGTATTCCATCTAAATTTTATGGTCTAATTAAAATCCATAAAAATAATAACCCTATGAGACCCATAGTGTCATGTATTGGTAGTCCGACTTACAACTTATCTAAGTTCATGTCTAATATTATGTCAAATCTTTCCCCTATTTTTGATTATAACATAAAAAATTCTTATGAGTTAGTAGAACATATTAAAAAAAGCTAATCAAAAACAGATACCTCATAATTATATACTCATTTCGTTTGATGTTACCTCTGTTCACCAACATAACTAAAAATGTAACGATTAATGTAATTAAAAATATTGGGAAAAACTAAAAGATTACACTACACTAAATATTCATGAATTTCTATTTATTATCAACTTTATTTTTGATTCTAGTTTTTCCAATACAACAATAATTTCTATTTACAAATTTTTGGTACAGCTATGGGATCGCCAGTCTCGCCTATAATGGCGAATTTAATAATGCATGATATTTTGACGGAGTCCACTAAATTGTTACATTATACCCCATTTTTATTATACGTGTATGTAGATGACATTATAGCATGTATACCTCATGATAGTGTCAATGAAACATTAAGAATTTTGAACAACTATGATCAATACATAAAATTCACAGTAGAGCTAGAAGTTGATAAAAATTACCATTTTTAGATTTAGAACTTATAAGAAATACTAACACAAATACATTACTAATAGATCATTACACGAAACCTATTGCTTCAAATAGAATCATTAATTACTTTTCTAAACATCCTTTCCATCAAAAGCTCAACATTATTAATTCTATTAAAAACAAATTAATCACACTATGTAGTGAAGAATTACGGAAAAAAATTTAACAATATTAATGACTACTCTAATTAAAAATAACTATCCTAAAAATTGACTAAAAACTTATTTATTATAATACCTCCTCCATTACTAATACTACAACTACTAATACTAATAATACCACCACCGTTACTACTAATACAAATTCCCACTACAAAAACTAATTAATATTCCTAATCTAAGTCATAAATTAATCAGTATTCTAAAAAAGAAAAATTAAAATCATTCTGTACAACAATAATACAATATACAACACATGCTATACCAAATTGAAAGACAAAACGCCCTCCATTGAGAAATCTTGTCTTGTGTATAGGATAAATTGCAAGGGATGCAATAGTTGCTATTTAGGCCAAACAAAACAAAAATTAAAAAATAGAATCAGAAATCACAAATATGATTGCTCAAAAAAGATGGATAGTACTGCACTTTCATTACACCATAACCAGACAGGACATATATTTAATTTTGAAGAACCTATAATTGTAGATGTTGAATCCAATTATTATAAAAGAATTATCTCTGAAATGATTTACATTAATGTCCATAAAAATAATATTAACTTCAAAACAGACACGAATAATCTAAATACTTGTTACAACAACATAATTAGTAAGATTAAGTTTTAGTTTAATAATTGTTGCTATCCATCCCCCATAATGTTATTTAAGCGTAATTTGGGTTGCATATCTATAAGGTATATTTGCAATTTGTATTTTTCGCGAATTTATTACTAGGTCGTAATTTTACCTTATCATTTACATACACGTACAATTGTTTGTTTATTCTTTTGGTCATTTTATATCATATTTAAAATACATATCTCACATTTACAATAGTGCCGTTAATATCAATGTACCGTTTTAATGTTAATTTAATTTAATGTTTGTTAGTTTGGTAGTGTTAATTATTCGTCAATTTTGTCTTTTTATACATATTTATTATAGTTTTATAGTATGACAAATAATCATATTATTAATTTTAATTTTAATGACAAACGGCTTCAATTTTTGATATCGAAGTAAGTATTTTATCAACTTTATGTCATCTTATATTGTTGTTCTTGGAATTGATCCTAAAATGATCAATTTGTTAAATTTATTACATAGGCTCTGTTGTTATCTTTGTAACTTATACCTGTATTTTGTGTCTTCATTAGCGCCTGAGGAAGGAAACACTTCGTTTAATTATTTAAATATAACGTTTCCGAAACGTCGCAAGATAATCACTTGAAGTAGTTTTATTTGCCCTGTTCTCCACTAAGAAGGATTTTCTACAACTGTGTGAACATTATTAGGAGAAATTATCATCACTCATTTTTTTTTTTTTTTTTTTTCTTTTTTTTTTTTTTTTTTTTTTTCTTTTTTCTTTTTTTTTTTTTTTTTTTTTTATATAACAAAAGTTTTTTAAAGTTTTAAAAATAAATAAAAAAAAACTTAAAAATAATAATTTTAAAAAATATAAAAAAAAAAAAAAAAAAATAAAAAATTGTTTTTTTTTTTGGGTTTTTTTGGTTAAAAATTTTTTAAATTTTTTTTATTTTGAAGTTAAAAATAAAAAAAATTAATTAATTTTTTTGAAGGTTTTTTATTTTCTTTTTTGTTGGAAAAAAAAAAAAAAAAAAAGAAAGTAGTAAAAAGTGTATGGCAGAGATTAGGGAATAATGGAAACAAATGAAAAAAATAAAAAAAAAAAAAAAGCTTTTGATTTTTTATAAAAAAAAAAAAAAAAAAAAAAAAAGACCGGAAAAAAAATGAAGACGATAACAACCTAATCAAAAGTGAAGCCGATAGCAGAAGTTATAGGAGACAGACAAAAGAAAAGTTCTGTCTACAGAATGAAGGGCAATAGAATAACATAAGAAATATACGAATCTAGAGTGTAAGGAAAAAAATAAGACAGAAATATTGAGGCAAAGGTGGAATAATGAACAAAAAGGCAGGAGGCAGAAAGAAGAGGAATTCGGTGGAGCGGAGTTAGAAAATTAGCACAACATTGGAACTACTTAAATAAGAAGATAATGTCAACAATCGTGAATTATTAGACTTTAAATAAAACTAATATTAATTATATTAAGTAAGGATGTAATAGGTATTAATATCTACCAATCCAAACCTTACGATGCAAAGAACTTGTTCAATTAAATTAAAATATACCTAAAAGGAAAGATGAATTGTAACCACCGCCGGATTAACCATTAGGCAGCATATGCAACTGCTAAGGGCGTCAACGCCTTGGGGGCGCCAACGACGAAACAAAACAACCATATTGTATCAAAAAATAAAGTAATAAAAAATATGTCAATTATTCTACTTTTTGATTCTTAATTATTTTATTCCTTATACCAATTCTAATTTTGCCATTATTCAAAGAAAGTGTAAAATTGAAAGTCGATGTTTTATGCTTTAGTATAAAACTAACTGAAGTATGTTTACGCTTCTCGTGTTCTAGTCCCAGTCCGCCGATGTTGAAAAAATAGATTCGCAGCAGCCCGTTTTACTTCATCCCATTATGATTGCTGATATTCTACCTAGGGTCGATATTTCATGGTTTGGTAAAAAAATCCGGGTACTTCATAACAAAGCGTGAAAAGACGTCATTTTTAGTAATAATAAGTTATATCTTCTAAAATACATGTACAATATACATTGACATGCTATGTATTTTCAAAACTCTCTTTTCAAACCGTAAAGAAAATACGGTGTGTTTCATTTTAAAAAAATTAAGTTTATGTTGCCACGCCTTTGGAACAGTCTGTATAATCGAAAATATTGTTTAAATGTATTTAAGAGGGTATTTGCCCTGGTGTTGAAATGCATAAAACAGCGGTAGCAAAATAACTATTTTCTATAATAATAAAGAACATTCAACGTTCAAACAAAAAAATCTGAAAATAAGAAATTATGATTCTACGCCTCTTGTGTAATAAATTTTGAGTTTTTCTCAAAATATGTGTTTTTGAAGACTAAACTTTCAAAAAATAACTTAATATCGTAATAATATATTCTTCAAAATATGCATTTAATTGCATCAAAACAAAATTTTAACACATGGCGGGCATGCATTGATGTTTTCGGCAATAATAAAATATGTATGCGGTTCAAGATTAAAAAAATTGTTGTTAAAAAGTCTATAGTCACACATAAAATGCTTTTACTCATAAATGCACGGAGAACCATAGCCTAGTTGTGTAGGGCAAATACCCTCTTAACTATAATAAATGTAACACATTTTGAAAGTTATTTTTTTTCCAACTATGTTTTCCTCCAGAAGTTTTGCGCTACCATGTATATTGTTTTTTACGTTGGTAAGTATAATTAAAATTTTATTAGGACTTTCAAACTTTTTTGTCTGTATTCGAGAGGGGGAGAAAGTCATAATCCGCCACTGATTGTAACCATTGTTTTTATATAAACAATGTTGTAACCAACAAGATTGTGACAAGATATGTTCCTGGGTAGTAAAAGGTTAAATGAGCCACTAATACTTAATACAGCGACGGTTAATTTTAACCTTGCACTGTTAGTCAAATAAGCTGTTCCTATTCTTGGGACCCCAATTTTGTTTGCATCGGGGCTACTGGATACCCATCTACGCCACTGTTTATAAGTAACCTTGACAACACGATTTTTAAAATTAAAGGCTAGGGAATTTACGTTTTTCGTTAATTTTATCTCGCACTTGCACCGGCTTTGTTTTGATCGCGATAAACAATCAATAAAACGCACGTGCTTATCATTTAACGAAACTTAAACCACTTGTTTGAGTTTCTCTCTACATTAAAGCGTACCATAAAAATTCTACCTACTTTCTCAATTAATAATTTCGAACATGGAACGAACCTAAACGAAGATCCAACCAGCCAAAGTTTGACTCAAGATAAAGATGAACAACTTGTGTTGAAAGAACTGCGAAATGGTTTGCTAAAACAGGCTAATTTTTACAAGGAAGAAAGTGAGTTATTTCTAATATCATTAAACCCATTAATGTTTGTTTTAGATGCAAAAATGGAGGATATTTTGAAAAAATTGCGGGTGTTACCTTCTCACTTTTCACCTTATATACAAACACAACTAGACAAATTAACTTCGTTACAAGAAAAATATGATACCAAATTGTGTAATTCGAATCTATAGGCCTATCCCACACAGATCGATTACGAAAACAAAAATAACTACGTAGCTAAGATTAAAAGTTGCATTAAAATGTATCATAATCTTATCGAAAAGTTATCTAAAGAAATTAAAACAGTCAAAGGGTATGTTGCTTCAAATATCATTTTCACGTTTATCTGAAATGCGATTTTAGAGAACTACAAAAATCTGAACGAAATTTTACTTCCATCACAGCAGTTTCTAGTGACGAAGTTAAAACTCTATTAGTAAAGATTGATCGTTACTAAAAAGAATTATTAAAATTTGAGGTGAGGTTTTTGTTAGTCTTTTATACTCTAAGCAAAATTATTTCTCAGAAAAAATATCCGTGGCTATCAGATTCGCAATATAATTTGCTAAATATTTCCAAAGAGACAGACTTATTAAACAATTTAAGAATAACCAAAGAGAAATTGATTGAAGAATTGCAGGTGTATCATGGACTGAAACCTGACTTGAATAAGGCAGCTCAACAGTTAGCAAATATAGAAAAGGAATATGAATCCACTATTGCAGAATTATGTTAAGAAGGATGTATTTTTGTACATGTTTTTTATTAGTAAATATGATTTTTTTAATTTGTCTACCTGCATTGTTTTCATTTTTTAAACCAATTTGGGTTGAAATTCTTACGAGATTATAAATTAAACTTCTTTACAAACAATTACTTAAACAACGATAAAGATATTTAATTAAATGAACAATTAACACAATACTACCTATATCCTTTCATTTTTGTATAACTTCTTCCATTCAGTTTCTTCTCTTCTTTACTTCCTTCATCCACTCAATCTCTTTTTCCCCTTGCCTCAATAGCGTCTTCTCTTCTCCCTTCCCTCAATTCACCACACTCTTCCCTCATATGTTCTAAGTTTTCCCACCCTTCTCAATACAACCTACACTTTCTGTCTGTCACCAATGCTTACTTTTCCTAACCTGAATCTTGCTATATCAATGTCTTCTCTCTCTTCCATTAGGTAACTGGGTTACCCTTCCGTCCTTATCTCCCAATGTTTTCTTCTTTTAATTTCTCCGCTTTTTTGTGTTTGTGAATCCTGATCTCTCCTTACTTTACTATCTCTGCTTTCTTCTTGTCTTATCTCCTCTTCCGTACAGTACCTTTTTCTCTTCTCCATATTTCTATTTCTTTCCAGCATTCATATATCTGTTTCCCTCTCTTGCTTTCTATCTTCTCATATTTCATTGCCTTTTTTCCTGTCTGAATCCTTAACTTTTCTAATTTTACTTTTTCTTCCATTATACTACTTTTTTTCTCCAGCTCCAATGTCCATTTCCAGTATTTCTGTTGAATCTCCTCTAGCTCACTCCATCCGCATATCCCGCTCCATATGTCATTATATCCTCTAACTATATCCTATCAAATATAGCTCTTTTCTCTTAGGTCTTTCCTAAATATTCTTTCTCCCATACCAGTTTTACTATCTTTTTTTTTTTGTACTATTTCTTTGTTAGCTTATCATATATCCCAAATACCTATATAGTTATCCACTTTATCTAATTTTTCTTCTCCCCACCACCATTTTACTTTTTCTTCTCTCTCTTTTTTTTTTAAACTCTTCGTTTTCCCTACATTCGCACCTCCAACTGTTTCCACATTAAGTATTTCCTTATCACTATTATCATCTCCTTCAACTCCTCTTTTGTTTATGCCACTATATTCTCACCACTTGTTACTTTGCAGATTCCTCCTCGGCGATGTCCCCTATGTACAACGCAAACAAACACAAACTCATTGGACATCTCTGTGTCTTAATCCTCTCTTGTCTGAATTTATTTTCCTAACTTTCCTCCCACTCTTGTCCCGCAGAAATTTTCCTCATAACTCTCTCCTATTGCTCCCACTATGTTCTCGTTTATCCCGTTTCTCATCACGTATTTCAAAATAATTCTCTCACAACCACCTTGTCAAATGCCGGTTTCAAGTCTATAAATAAATTTTATCACCCTTGGTATTCTTATCTGTCTAGTTACCGTGTGCTTTAATATGTGTATTGTGTCTATCATTCTCCTTCCATTTCTGGCATCAACTTTTTCTACCTTTTCCTCTACCAATCTTTTCCTGAGTATTTTCTCATAGACTTTATATCCTACAGACTTACTTCTATAAAAGTTTTTGCTTTTCTCTTCTCTCCTCCCTCATAGATCGGGCATATTATTGCCTCTCTCCTTCTCCTCTCAATTCCCTTTCTATTGACCCTCTTAATCTCTCTCTCTCTCATCTTCTCACCCGGTACATCCAGTGCTCCCCTTGTGTCCCATTCTGTACCCCCTGCCTTTACTTTATTTCTGATGACTTCCTTCCTCTTACTATATTTTTGCCTAGGACCCTTATCTTTATGTTTGTATCTATTTCCTTTTTCGACAAATGATCGTCAATTCTTGTAGCTTCTTTTATTTCTGTAATATCCTAATATATTTAAATCTCCTCTTTCTTCATATTTTCTACTTTTCTTTCCACCTTTTCCTAGTTTCTTGCATTCTTGTTTGTCCATTTCTCATTCATCTTCTTCATTTCCGTTCTTAATTTCTTTATTTTCGCGTTCTTTCTTTACTGTTTTATATTTATTTTACCTTTTAGCATCTCTATACATAAATCTCGTAATTCCTGTTCTTTTTGCCTTTCCCGGTCTTCCTTTTTTTTTGACTTTTTACTCCATCCTTCCTGTTATTAATTTCAAATCATAAATGAAGAATGCAAGGGGTAAAATTAATGGACTTTTTCAAGTTGTATGTCTAGGGATTTTATGTTTAACATATCATGTTGGGAATCCCGCTAGAAACCAATGACCAAAAATTCTAATGGTTTCTTATGGTTCCAATGGAGACTTATGTCTAGGAAATTTCCAGTAAGTCCCATTAAAGTTCTCAATTTTTATATAGAAAATTTCCGTTAAAACTCTACAAGAAAACCAATCAAAACCATTAGAAACCTTTACAAAAACGTGCAACATACAAAATATTTCCAATAAAATCCATAGAAACCCGGTACAAACCATATGAAACCCATAAGACTCGCACCCATCCTCATTGGGTAATTAATTTACCGATCGGTTCGCTGATGATAGCTTAGTTGTTGAAACACCTATCCGAATAAAAGTTTTTTGGTCTTTTCCTAAACCTTTTTTTCTAACGGTTGATCCACGACCTTCGAAATCGGTTTACACAAATTTCTATGGTTTATACAAACGCACAAAACCACAGAGTATCTTAACAAACAAGAAAAACACTTGCAATACTGCAGACAGATGCACTAATTCACAAGACGATTTTCCTTTTAAGAACTAAGGTAGACGCATTATAAGAAATTATGCAGTAGAAAACCAATATAAAATTATACTGAAAATTTGATTACAAAGCTACTGATAAAGATCCATCCAATTATACCAATTTAAGAAAAATAAACAGTATTTTGACTGTAATTTTAACGTGTGTTGTTAAGACATCCTAAATAAAATTTTTAAAAATTCCGTGTTTTAACGCTATAACCGTAGAAGCACGTGGTAGAAATAAACAAACATCAAAAACACATAAGTAACTAATTTAAGAGTAAGTGTTGGTAGCTCTTAAATTCGATCCAGTGCCCAAGGTTAGTAAGTGAACTTTGATGAAAACTTGGTCCGCTTCTAGTTTCAAAACTTAGACGGAGTTCTTGGTATATTACATATCAAAGTTTTGTCAAGTTCATCAAGTTTACAAACTTGTCAAAGTTTCTAGACGAAAAAGTATAAATGTAATACAAGCTTTAGACACCAATCAGAAAAATTAATATGGAAATTTTCATTAGATTCCGTAAAGAATTAAAAAGGAAAATCTTTAGAAACTAGTAAAACCTTTACAAAACATTACATTCCTATAAAAATATGTAAAAGTACCTATAAGGGTTTCTATGGTTTTTCTATAGGTTATTTTCAAGAGAGTAGGTATTGTCGAATAAGATGTTCCAAACTAGTGGGCTTAGGATGGAGCCCTGCGGAACCCCTGCGGTAGTTTCTTGCTCTATTGTTATACGCCTGTCACTTAGGTAATGTTTTATAATGGTAAGTAGATAGTCGCTGATATTTGTGTGTTCCTGGGTCTTAATTATATTTGCTCCCAGGATGCTAAATTAAATGCATTCTTAATGTCTAATGTGACTAATATTTTTATGTTCTTTTTTGTAAATATCTTTAATCTTCTCTATTGATGCCAGAGCGGCCCTATCTATATCCGTCTTGGATTTCGTGAGGAATGTTTTTGTTTCTTAATTCTTCTTCAAACATTTTCTTTTATTAATTTTTCAGATATCTTCCCCATCACATCTAGGAGGCATACTGGTCGATATTTTGTCTACACACTATTTATTTTGTTTTGGTTTCTTTAGAACAAATTTGGCTGTCTTCCAAATTTTGGAAAATTCGTTTTATTTAGTTGGCTTTAAATAGTCTTTAAAATGTTTCTGGGTCTTCTTCCACTAGTACTTTTATTAATTCCCGAGTTGTTGTCGGGTCCAGGAGCTTTCTTATTTTTGATGGTTTTTGTAGCTTCCTTTTGATATCTTCTATTGTAAATTCTCTTTCTGGTGTAAAGTTTTTGATATAGTTTCATTTCCTGGTTGGATGTGTGGAAAAAGTTGGCTTATTTCGTTTAGTGTTTCTGTTTCTGGTCTGTTTTTCTTGTAATTTGAGTTTTTTAGTAACTAGTTTATTGACTTTTTTCCAGATGTTTTGATCTAGTTCTTTGCACAAATCGTTCTATTTTCTTTTTTTATTTTTTTTTATTTGCTTGCTTTAGTCTTTGTTGTTTTGCTATTATTTCTAATTGGTCTGTCAATGCTTGTCGCCTGCCTTTTGTCTTAGTTCTAAGATTTCATTGACCACTAGTATACTGGTGGATGTTTGTTGTTTTGTCTATTCTTTTGAGATGTTCGTTTGTTATTTGTTTTATTGCTAGTGTGAGTTGTTTGGGTGTTTCTACTTCTACTGTATTTATTTTTTATTGTTCTTAATTTTTCATTTTTTTTTTAGTTTTCTTTTGGTTTGATTTAGAATGATATTGTGTGATGATCGCTCAAATTTTTATCGTCGTTTCTTACTTTATTTTTTTTTATTTGCCCCGCGTTCGTTGTATCTATAATTGAACTTCCCTTGTGTACGCTTTCAAATGTCGGAACATTTTCTGTATTTAATACAATCAGCTCATTTGCTTTATCCACTCTTGAAGTATTTCACCTCTTCTGTCCGTTTTGTCCGAACCGAAAATTTTTGTTTTTGCATTAAGGTCTTTACCAATAATTAGATTGTTTTTCTCTTTATGTTTGTTTGCAAAAATTTGTTAAATTTGTAAATAATTATGAAAATCTTGTATAGGATTATTTGATGTATAAATTGGTAAATAAAATTTTTATATATATATATATATATAAGAAACTCGCAACATTTATACAGGCTGTTTCACGACGAGCTTACACTATCTATATATTGGAAACTACTGATACGATTTCTATAAAAATTTGCATAGATGGATAACAAGTTATGGCAAGTTTATGGAAAATATTTTGACAGACGTGCAATTTCCGGTTATACCGGAAGTAAACAACAACTTTGTTATTTTTAATAAAACACCCTATATTTATTAACTTTTGGATTTTACGTTCAATTTTAATGTCACTTTGTGCAGAATAACCCTATACCTAAAAGTTATACTTATCGAGATATTCATTTTTTCAATGGAAAATTGACAGGTGCAGACCTAATTATTGAAAATTCTGTGTGAACATCCCTAACACCAAATAAAAATTATCTGGTCTGGTTAATTACTAGGAAGATTGAGGTACTTGGTGACAAGTCGAAAACTGCTTTTTTTATTATACAGGGTTCTTAAAAAGTGATGAAAAGTTCAACTTCAGAAATGTCAAATATCTTCATTTTTTAAATGAAACTACCATATTTTTATTCATTTATGTAATTCTACGAGAAAAACAAGGGAGTTTATGTTCACTTCCTATAACCAAACTTAAACGTTTTTGAGATATTAACATGTATTTAAAAATTTTAATTATTTCTACCGTATTGTTGCTTATTATAAGTAGGCCGTGTTATGTATATTATTTTAGCAGCGCAGCTATCAGAAATCAGCTGAATTACACGGTCTTTTGAAAATTAATCAATAAAAATTAGTAATTTTTGATGTTTATTTATTGTAACCTTCCTATTTAATTTAGTTCTAATATCATTCGAAGCTGTTCATTGGGAATAAATCTTTTTATTTGCTTATTAATGACTTTCCTTTAGCCTTATTGTCAAAACGTAGGAATGTTGATTGTATAGGCAACCCAATACTATTTTTCTTTCATTATCAAAACTTACTTTTATTTTTATTGACAAATTTTTGAAAACAACGTGAAATTCAGCTGACTCCTAATAGTAACAGCTATACGGACTAATTTTAGCTTCATTTTGATACCAAAACCGTTAACCTATGACCCGTTTTTAAAAGCACCACCCTGTATGTTTTCTGTTTGTTTTTTATACCGTATTTTTATAATTTTTATCACTTCGATGACGATATTGCGAATAACAATCAATTACTTGTTACAGTGAACTGTTGGCATTTCTTATTTGTAACTTTTGTCTTATTGCTTCTATATTTGCGTTTTTAATTATGGTTTCTAGGATTCCAAAATCATCTATCATTGTATGTAATTCTTTGTTTTTGTACATTTTTGGTAGTGTGTTATCCATATTTTCATCATTACGTAAAACCCACATTATTTGAACTGCTTCATTTGTAGAGTTAGAGAGTTCTCGACTATAATTTTTGTTTTTTTTTAAATAAGTTTTTCTCCACTCTCTTTCAGATATTTTTTCCACTGGTCGTGGTTATTTATTTCTTGAAGATCAAGTATTTCTTCTTTTTTTTGTTCATCTTGAATTGATTTTTTGTTCACATTTGTTTTTTTCTTAATTTTTTCTAATTCATCTGTATGTGTGTCTGCATTAAACATTATTTTTTCGTTTTTACATTCTCTAGTAATTTTGTTATTGAATATCTTCTTAGTATTCTCGTCTGCCTTTTTGATTTCATCATAACTTCTTATATCTCTCTTTTAGTAACAACAGAAAAACACCAAGAAACTGCACCAAAAACTTACTCGGACACGTGTTTTAATAGCTAAGCTATCATCATCAGCGATACCGATACTTTCTGTTGTTAAATACACGCTGCAGTTAGTGTCCCTTTTTCCTTTGTTCTCTTTTAGTGTTGTTGCTGCTGTCGCACCATTTTACTAACTTTCTTGTGTAATGGTTTTTAGTGTTTTCCTGAGTTCAGTTGCCGATGGGTTTAGTTTTATTGTAATTCTCATTTAGCCCTTCCGATTCATTGATTTTTTATTTTTCTTTCTTGCCCGCTCTACGTGTGATGCCTTGTTTTAGTTGGGGTTTCTTGAATATTTCTTATAGATTTGTATATTGTTTTAACAAGAAAAATTTGTTGTTGGTTTGTTTTTTCCGGTGGTGTTTTTTTTAACGATCTCTTGTCGTGAACACTTCCTGTTCTAATTATTAAAGTATTTTCTTCATATTTCCTTCTCCAATAGTATGAAAAACTTTTTAGTCTAATTCCCACTACTAACATTCCGCGGTCTTTGCCTGACGACCCAGGAGAGGCCCGTTTTACAACTTCTACCTGTGGCGTCACTGGAGTATCCCTTTTCCGTGTAGTATACAATTTTCTAGTGCAGCCTTGTTCGATTTTGTCCGTTCAAACTAGTCAGCCGGTAAAAACTCCGGGAGTGCTTCCCGTGCTGACCATGTGTACCTCTTGGAGTCCCGTACTCGTTACCCAGGGTCCACCACTTGGAGATGAGTATCGGTATCGAGCAAAGGAGAAGCTAGTCATGACGCGTAGCGATTCATTGTGGTTTTTTTCACCGCTCCTTCAGACCTCAAACTAACCTAACCTAACATAACATAACCTATTCAAGCTCAGAAATTACCTATCAACTAACATCTAGCTTAACCTAACTAAATTTGAATAGGAATAGATAGCACCGCACTCAACTATTATATCTGATTGTTAGAAGTCATACAATGTGTTATGAGAAGAGGCCTACACAGGTAATTGAAAGTGAATCACGGACTTAATTTTAAAGATCCTAAAACAGGTACGCACACCAACACAATCTAAAGATGCTGATATATGCAGCAAATGCTAGTTTCCTGTCGAAAATATGGCGCAGGGAAATATTTCAATCTCATTTGGAGAAATACCTCTTCATGAAAAGATACAGCATGGCAAATCTTGATCTCAGTATCGATTAGCGGGTGAGTTATATAATCATATGCGCCGTAGAAATCAAATCGATGATAAAAGTAATGATATTGGAATTGAGTCAAGAGAGTCGGAATGACTAAATAAATTCAATAAAAATGATTATTTAGGAATTAAATTTAACGTATTATTTAAAAATTAATTAGTAGTGTCACTAAACTATAAGAATGAGAGCTATTAGGCTCTTATTGTAATTTTGAGGACGGGTTTTGTGTGAATTTGTCTGATGGGGAATTCATTATTAAAGAAATTAACAACGATAAGTAATTTTGATAAGTAAATACATATATAGGTATAATCTTTCTTCTTCTAATAGCTTACTAAACCCATTTGATTTTGACATTAAAAAAGATCGCGAAAGTGTAGTCTCATCTCTGTTTTCACAAAATATTAAACTACATACTTTTAAAATTTCGTTCAAAAGTTAAGATTCTGAAACAAAATCCGAAAGATGCCTCTTCAGAACTAGATATCTCAATTAGCTCTTTTAACATTTTCAAGACACCTCTACTGAAAACAAAATTTTAACTGCACTTCAAAGCTTTAACATTAGCACACCATAAATCTAATTAATCAATTCTAATATCACTATCGATATTTATTTTAAAACGAATCAATAGTTTAGTTATTTACTGTTCTCAAGTTCCACAAATTTCAATAATTTTCATTATATACTTAAATAGACATTATGCTTGAAGCACAACTAAAGTGCTAATTTTAAATTAACATATTATATTTAACCCTTATAATAAGTTAATCCAATATGTCTAGACAAAATTTTTCAGTTTTTAGCATTAGGTCTTGTCACTACAAGTTTATGTTCATTGTGTAATTGAAGTTTGCGTAAAATATGCAGTCTTAATGGTACTGACGCCAATTGGTAATGGGTACTTAGAAAGGCGACAGACAGGCATGCTTAAAACCCATGTTCAGACCAGACGACAAAAAGACCCCTGCGGGATTTTAACACTCCAGGAGACAAGAGGATTATTGAAGGAAACGTAACCGATAGTGCTTGGTTATTATTGTAATATACCTGAGACTTTTAACAAATAAATGAGTCACTAGCAGGTTCTAATTTATGATACATATAATAGGTACTTTAACCATACAATAATCGTAGTATTTATTGGGTTGTAGGCTATATTTTATTTAATAAATAATTAAAAATATCGTGCATAAAAAATTACAAAAAAAAAGAATAAAATATTACTAATATGCATCCTTGTTAATGGTTATTAAAAGAAGAAAATATTTTCACTTTCATACTTTATTTATTCATTAATTTTATGGTTTATATTATTCATTAAAAACTTAATTCATTTCAATTATGTACTACCTACATATAATAAAAATTTATTCCAATTTATTTTTATTTTAAGAATTATTTAATTACGAACATAATGTTCGAAATAAGTAAAAATATTTTCGACAACAATTGAAAAATTTAAGGAAAATGCGCACTAATATTTTAAAATGTTTGAAATTCCTGTAACTGCTGCAATTGCAATTCAAGAAAAATAAATGTCGAAAATCTATGTAAAGATAATTAAACCAAAGTTAAAAATTAATGCAAATAAGAAAATGTTTGAGAAATTATTTACTGAAGTTAGTGTTGTATAGATAATTTAAGTCAGTTTTTACGTGATTAAATTTATCACTTGAATCTAGGGAGTTTCTGTTTTAAGTGCATATAACGATAAACCATAGGACATTGTGCGTAGAAAATTAAAACTCTATTAGAATTTAATGATAAATTTAATTATATATTAAAATCATGTATGTATCTACAGGGTGTCCAGAAACTCTCCTGACAAACGAAGACCGGAGATTCCTCAGATAATTTTAAGACAATTTAACCCAATTCACCTATTCCGAAAATGCTTCCTAAGGGAGCTAGAGCTCTTTGAAGATGGCGCCTGGTAAAGTAAAAAATTAAAAGATAAACTTCGCGAACTGACAACAATTTGACAATGAAAAACGTAGGTTTTACTTTTGTTGGCAGTTCAGAACCAACTAGTGAAAAAAATATAAATTTAACTTTAATGACAAAAAAACAAATCCATTTTTCTAGAAAACGGTGTATCCTAATGACTTAAAGTAAGAGTACCTTTTAGTACTAAGAATACCTGAAAATTTAATAATCTAGTGTCACAAATGCTTAAAAGTTAAAGACAAAAAAGTTATGCGTTAAAATAACCGTTGACCTACCCAAAACGGACGCCTATGACCGGTACTAGAAATTCGCAATTGATGGAATCGATTCATCTCTGAAGGCTAAACAAGCATACCAGTTTTTGCTTTTCTAAGTAGAAGCGTTCTGGAGGTATTAAAAAAAACTATTTACAAGGCACCATCTTCAAAGAGCTCTAGCTCCCTTAGGAAGCATTTTCGGACTAGGTGAATTGGGTTATATTGTCTTAAAATTATCTGAGGAATCTCCGGTCTTTGTTTGCCAGGAGAGTTTCTGGACACCCTGTATAGTATAATACGAATTCTATTCATTTTAGTTTAAGAATTAAAATTAAAAATTGAATTCATTTTTATTTAAGACTGTACATTTTTTACATACTTGAAAGGAAAAAATAGTATTTTGTACAAAATAATCCAAAACTTCAGCGAAACATAATATTAAAAAGTATTTTCAAAATTGTATTAATCTGAAAAAAAATTGCACAATTTTATAAACATTTAAAAAACTTCAATAAAATGAAATATTTTGAAATGAATTTTGTAATAAATAATATTTGAGCATTTAAAAATTTTGATATTCATAATTTAACTAATTTTAAAAATTTATAAAATAAGTCAGCCTCCAGACAATTTTTTGAACAAAATACAAAACATTTATATTATTCTAAAAAAATAGCGTTTTTAAAGTAATCTTATGATCGTTTTGCTTAAAATCAAACCAAATTTTCATTATTATTAACCAAGACAGTACGAAATATTGTTGTTTTTGTTTTTATTTTTTAAAATATTAGAGTAAAAATGTCATGTTACATACCTATATGACGTCACCGATTTTTTTTAAAACTTAACCCCTACTTTTTCTTGTAGAATGTTTCACAATTTTCTTATGCAACAATTATCCATTTTACGTGTTGGTACCAAAAAAGTATGTTTTTTCTAAATCTGCAATAAAAAATGGTGTTAAAAAAAATTCGCATATCTTTTTGGACATACCCTGTATATATCAGTCTCTTAAAAAAGTCCTAGTATTTAATTTAATTATATATAACATCACACGTTTTTGAGACACTCTGAAAACGAAAAATAGTCCTTAAAATCTTGTATAATTTAGAACACTCAAATTGGGCAAACGATACATTTACAATGTACAATTAAATTCATAATTCAAATCAGTGTGCAAACCCATATTTTTACATTTTATTTTTTTTAGTTGTTTTAACGGACCGATGTTGATAAAATTTTAGAGTGATGTAAGGATATACACCCAAATATTATATTTAATTTAATTTTCTAATATCAGAATTCTTTGAAACACTATGTATAACCAAAAATATTTTTTTAAAATGCACTCTGAGGTATTGATGTGACATTTTGTCTTAACTTTTACTGTGTTATTTTTGACAGTAATATCTTTTTAAAAATGTTTTATTTTTTAATTCGGGATCGAATTTAATCGCAACATACAGGGACTTACATTATTTAAAATAAGAAAGAAAAACTCCTTCAAAGGTTAAACATATCTTGTATAATTAAAGCACTCATATTTGGTCTACTCAATCTACGATACATTTACAATGTTACTAATAAGTTTCTAGTTCAAATTAGATAGGACACTATTTGTATTTTTCAGCAATTTTTGAAATCAGTAATGTGAACCTATAGTTTTACATTTTTTTAGTTGTTATACCGAAGTTTAATAAAACTTTAGAAGGATGTAAATAACGGTAAGATGTAATGCCGCACAAATATTGTATTTAACCAACTTTTTTGAGATAATCTGTATAACGAAAAATGTTTTTTAAATACATGGTGTTTCTGAAAGGTGTGTACATGGCTGTACCAGAGGTTTTTTGGCGCGAAATAGACCGTTTGACACAAATTTTCCTATAACCAAAAGTGCACCATAAGGGCGCCAGAGGGCGTCAAAGTTTCCAAAAAAATATTGTATATTGGGAATAACTCGAAAACGGTTTGACGGATTTTGTTCCGCTTTTGTATGCCGGTTGTCTGCTTTCGAAGACGTTTTTCTGTGTAATGTGTACAAATTTCTGATGCCAGGAAAAGTCGCTTTCATACGGGCACTGTCAAATAAATGATAATATTTTAACAACGATCAACGATACGAAACCAAAATAATTCTGACATATAAAACGAACAATTTAAAAACTTTCTTCTTTCTTGTTAAATTGCGCTAATGTTATTAGTTCGATCAGAAAAAAATTAAAATCATATCCTTGTAAGACGCATCCATACCCTTAGAAATTTAAGTAGACTGCTAGTAGGCTATGGGATCAAATCTATCTTTTGTGACATTCATTTCTATATCTTCCAAGATTACTCACGTTTCTATTTTGCGATTAACTACTTGCAAAATAAATATAGAAATGAATGTCACAAATGATAGATTTGATCACATAGCCTACTAGCAGTCTACTTGAATTTCTAAGCGTATGGATGCGCCTTGCATACATATGATTTTAATTTTTTTCTGATCGAACTATAACATCAGCGCAATTTAACAAGAGAAAAAAAAGTTTTCAGATTGTTCATTTTATTTGTCAGAATTATTTTGGTATTGTATCGTTGAGGGTTGTTAAAATGTTATCATTGCCCGTATGAAAGCGACTTTTCCTGGTATTAGAAATTTGTCCACATTACACAGAAAAACGTCTTCGAAAGCAGACAACCAACATACGAAAGCGGAACAAAATCCGTCGAACTGTTCTTGAGTTATTCCTAATAAACAATATTTTTTTGGAAAGTTTGAAGCCATCTGGCGCTCATATGGTACACTTTTGGTTATAGGTAAATTGGTGTCAAACTGTCTATTTTAAGTCTATATATGCACTTCAAGACATTTTGTCTTAACTTTTAATGTATTAATAAATTTGATAGAAGGATATTTAAAAACATGTTTAATTTTTTAATTCAGCATAGAATTTAATCACAAACGATTTTTAAAAGTCAAATAGTTTCACAATCAATTTTGAATATCCTATATAACCAAATTTTAACAACGTACTTATCTTTACCAAATAAATTCTTAGTTTAAATCAAATGGCGATACATCATTTGTATTGTTTGGCGATTTTTAAATGCAGTGAAGCAAACCCATTATTTAATTTAATTTTTTCTGTAAAATTTTTGAATGATGTAAGTAACGGTCTGATACACTAAAATTTGATTTACTTAGGTATAACAATACACTTTTTTGAGACACTCTATATAAAGAAAAATATTTTCCATAAATGCAGGTACACATATACCATGCAAAATATTTCATATTTATATTATAATTTTCTTTGCTATTGAGCCTTGGTCTATTAGAACTTTTTTTTTCTGCTTTTGTTTCCTTCATCCTCGCAATCCCCTGATTTTAAATAGGGATAAGGGGTGTTGCGACACATCATTTCGAAGATCTCAAGTACTATCTGACTATCTAATTTCGCGTTAAAACTTTCATCGATAACGAAATCAGAGATAAAATAGTGGAAGAGGTAATGTGGAAAAAAAGAACCAACGTTAATGAATGTTGTCAAATTACACCCGAAATGTTGCGTAGTGTAAGAGAACGTTTCTAATAAAACTTAACACTATTGCATGGAAGTGAATGGTGCTAATTTTCAGCATTTACTAAACTAATCACAAGAGATCTTCAAAATGATGTATCGCAATACTCCACATCCCCATTTAAAATCAGGTTGTTGTGCTTCTCCCCGGTAGGGGATTAAAATTGCAAAGAATGAGAAAGTTGGTCCCTCTCGAATCAAAAATCAACCGGTCCTAGCGTTTTTCCAGATTTTTAATGTAAAGCCCTTAAATTGGGGTGTAAAGTTTTTTTGGAACACCATGTATACAAAATATTTATTCTTTTAATAACAGAAAATATATCTATAAACAGTAATTTACGTTGTAGAGATGTCCAAACACTATGTTTTTACAAATATTTTTTAAAACTGAGCATTATTTTTGTCGCCGGGCGTACATACAAGGTGTCTAACCGGGAACCACCACTAGCCGTATATAGAAAAGTATAAATGGAAAAAAATTGAAAATTTGGAGAATGACTAAAACCAATAAGACCAACTCAACTAAAATATTTTCATTCTTTTGGCACGTCCAGTTGTACTGGAAATCGACTTCAACTTCGTTTTTCCTCATCCATGTGTATATGTGACTGGCGCTTGGATCGGTCCATTATATGTCGTCATGCAATGGCTGTGCTGTTATATTTTATATTCTTATTTACCTTCTATAATGTTTACACACTTAATTAATATTATTACATGTAAATACTAGGGTGGGTAAGGGTTGGCATGTTTAGGTTTTAGTGGTTTTCCTAAACCTTGAAGTAAATGCTTTGCCAAGACGAACCAATCCACTATTACACACGGTTTCGTCACCACACTATACAGGTTTATACTGATCTTCTGGGACGCCATACATAACACTTACATCACAATACAGTATTTGTATAATGTATCATACGAATAAATAAATAAATAATAAGTATCTGTAACTTTTTTCGGAAACTGCATATCAGGTTAATTTTTGGTTTGTATAAAGAGAATGGACTATAGCAAACAAAGATGTGTCCATAGATTAAAAAATGTGATACAAAACTTTTTAACTTTCCACTCACTAATGCACATGTATTACACGCTGGCTTACAAACTTTAGAACAATGGTCATCACAGTGGTTGTTAACCTTAAATTCTGATAAGTGTGTAGTGCTACATATTACGCGCAATAATCCAAAAGTCAATTATACATTAAATGGAATTAAATTAACATCTGTCAAAAAACAGCAAGATTTGGGTGTACCAACAAATAACTAATACCATATTAACTCAATAGTGAAAAAAGCAAACTACGTTGTTTACTTGGTAAGATGTGCAGCTTTTAAAGATGTAAGCCCACAAGTACTGTTAATCATTTATAAATTTTATGTTCGATCATTGTTAGAATATGCGTCTCCTGTGTGCTCACCATATTATGTCAAAGATATCGAGCTCCTAGAAAAAGTACAAAGAAGAATAGCAAAAATTCCTAAAGCAATTAACTGCCATCCTTATGAAGAAAGATTAAGTGCGCTTGGTTTAACCACATTGCAAAAGAGAAGAGAACGAAATGATTTAATCGAAATCTTCAAAATAATTACTGACTATTACAGCACACCTCTAGACATTTTTAGACTTAGTGAAACTGTACTGTGTATCTTCGTGGTCATCCCTGTAAGTTAAGTTTAGAAAATTCAAATAAATCACCTAAGGAAAGGTTTTTGTCAAACTAAGTTCATTTCTTGTGGAATTCTTTACCCTCATCAATAGTATGTAATGACAATTTAAAGATATTTAAGAATGCTCTTGATAATTCCATAGCAGTAGGTATATATTTTAATTTTTTTTTATTATCGTGTATTATGCTATAAATTACAGTGCAATTATGTAGTCAAGCTATTTTATGGTTTCTAAGTTTGAATTTTGTATAAAGAATACGTACTTAGTTTTGTCATTCTGTGCAGTCATATATAGTGTGAACTTTAGTAGTAGGCTTATCGGCATTGCCGCCTTCCTACTTATATTGTAATAATAATAATATTTCCTGATAGATTTTGACATCTTCAAAGAGCAATAACTTTTTTAAGTCAAATGGAACACACTGAATTTTTTTAGTTTTTAGTGTGCAGGTTGAAATTCTCCTTCAAATCATATAAGCATTGTTACCATACGGCTACTACTTTTGGAGATACTTACAATTTTCTTCTATTGGGGCTTCCAGACCTGATATAACGTGCCGGCATGATTTAAATCACAACCCACAACAATCATTTGAAAATTTATTGGGTTATGTCAAATACACACAGTTTTATGTTTCTCAAATAATACTGATCATGGAAATTTCGATAACAGATCTGGTACGCCCCAATAGTATAGTGCAAATTTTTCCAAATTAGTATCCGTAATGATAATAATGCTTATATGATTTAAAAGAGAATTTCAACCTGCACCCGACAGAGTACCAGATTTTTTTCATGTATACTTTTCCGTATACGGCTAATGGCGTTTCCCGGTGAGATACCCCGTATAGATATAGATAATTTGGTATACCTGAAGTCGTAAATGAGTCGATGAACGTCTAATTACTATTTAACAATAACATTAAATTCCGTTAATAGCATACAGATTCAAATAATATAAATTAATTAAATGGTTTACTAAAATCTAGTAAAACCAAGACAGACTATATATAAAGTATATAAAAAGAAATAAATAACTTCATTGTTGTAGTGCGTATCCTTAAAGAACCTAAATATCGCACTCATTCAGTGAGCTATCGGCCTATCAACATTATGTGGTGCATGGGGAAACTGCTGGAAGGAATGGTAAACAGTAGGCTGCAATGGTTCTTGTTATTTAGCTTTCCATTAGGGGTTTTCGTAAAAGCAATGCTTACAAATCAATGAGGAAATAAAAGAAGAAGATGAACATATAAGCCCAAAAATAACAAAGCTATCTTGGAGAAGTAAAAATTGAATTGTGGAGCCGAGAAATTCAAAAATATTTTGAAAAATCGAGAAAGGAGCGGATATACTCCATAAGAGTGGAACGTCCACATTAAAAAAATTGAGTTGTGTAGGTTTTGGATTTTTCTTTGACATTTGGTAATTTTTGTAGCTGATTCAAAGTTTATGTTTGAATTCAAGATATCTACGAATACTTCCATTTCTATTAATTATTAGGTTATATTTATGTCAGATCTCCACTCCACCACTCTTAAAAATAATTAAATTAAAATTCAATTCCAGTCTACCCAGTCTTGATTTTTATTTGAACACTCGTTATCTACAACATAAGAATATTTGGAAGACAACAAAAACAAAATGACATCCTCCATTATAAGAAATTTGGAAAATCTTATAGAGTTATTTAGAAGTTCGCGGACTAACGCATGGTAAAAAAAACATAATTAGATAAATCAAGGCATACTTATGGCAACAGTATATATAAAGTAAAACGACTTGAACAAGGGTCTTTAGAAAACCAAAAATTATGAACACACTCGTAGAGAATAAAAAAACAAGTAAAAGAGTTACTTCTGTGATATTCATACTACCATCATGACAATTTTTGTTTTGTTTAAGATAATTTTGAATACCAAGATGTGGTATTCACGTGACTTTCAATGATATTATCCAAAACAAGAAAACAAAGGTTATTGTACATTACTTGTTCTACGAGTTTTTTCTAAAACGTTTGGATTTTTAATTTGTCTTTCAGTTTCGTGTAGCATCAATGTTTCCTTAAAAACCCAAAAGGTTTTATTAGACTTTAAGTAAAACCATTCTTTCATCAGTTTTTCGACTATTTTGAGTACGGCTTAAGACCAAAACGTCTGTATACAGAATACAAAGGATACATCAAAAACTGCAATAGACAATTACACTAAGCATAGCTACGAATAATAAAATGATGTAACAAAAAAAATGATTGAGAATGGATTAAATCCCTCCATTTATTAAAAAAGAAAAAAATGTAAGAAAAGCAAAAATATGCAAAACGTTTAATGAGCAGAAAAAATCACTCAATAGTACTTCACACACAATAGTAACAAATAGTAAAAGATTGGCAAATAATTGCATTTAGAAAAACTCTTTATTTGTATCACGTGACTACTATTTTTAGATCAATATTCATCTTGAACGAAGCAGAAATTGATTCAAAGTCAAACTTAATCGAAGAAATCACCATGTAGATATAGTACTAAAATAAAAGGAACATATTCTGTACTATTCTCAAATTGTTTAAGAGGTTACTGACGTAATACAAATATGTCCATAATTATTACTATGATTGCTAGTGAAAAGTTATTTTTCCAACAATTTGAAAACCAACCATTATGAATTTTTTCTCAATATAAAGACAAAACTACAAAAAATAAGAGTTAATGTTAGATAATGTAATCATAATAAAACTTTAATTACCTTATAAATTCCATTAGTATTTAGCAAACAATGGATGTAAAAATGTTGGGATTAAGAAAAGGGTATTTAGTAAAATCTCAGATAAAGTTAATCTGAAAGTAACTTAAGAGTTTAACACAATGCTTAATAATGACATTGACTAAGTACTTTAAGTAAACCTTATTCACATTTAAATCTAATTCATAATTTATTTTAAAAATTACACTGTAAGCAAACAACCGAAAAAACAATTTCTTTTTCAAAATATTAAACTATTTCAAGTTCAGGAATTCGCCATTGTTTTGCATTTTTTAATAAGAAAATTATATTACTCAATAATAATAATGACAAATAATTTAACACCCCATCTGAAAGATAACGAGTTGTTTTCACAGAACAATTATTTTTCCGTAATAATCACTCAATTATTCTTCAATCATTTTAACAAAACATTCCTTTTCAAATAAATTATCTAATTATAAACACAAAAACAAAGTTAAGAAATTTGCGATAGTAAACAATAATACAATTAACGGGTACTTAACGAACCTGCACAACACTTCAATTACGTAGGTATGTAGTGTCATTCAAATCAACGAAAATCTTAGAAGTTATGATAAGAAATAATTAAAATAAAAATAATTTATTAACCTAAAGAACACACTGACGTCCGTTCATCTAGCATCCCCGCCGTCGAAAATCGAATCCGAATTTCTTGCATAATTAGGGGCTAATTAGTTGCCATGCTATAACTATTCGTCATAGTCTTGCAAAATCGCTATTATAGAATTTAATTATAAAGATGTAGGTGCTGCCTTATTAAATAAAGGCCTTTTAAGTAATTAAAATCTTTTAATAAATTCAATAACAAATATATTTTTAAAATTATTTATAACTTAATTCTGATTTTACTTTAATCACTATCATTTTGAAATAAAATCTAAACATTTTTTTTTATTCTTAATTTTGTTTGAATTGGAACTGAAACAAAACAAGAATTTAAAACAATTTTAGCATATTAGTGGACATTTTACTTATGATGAATAACATTTTTACTTACAAGAATTGTATGTTACTAAATTTTAGCTGAATTTCTGAGGTATAAATTTTTAACATGAAAATGACGTAATTAAATTTATTCCTAGAAACTAGAGATAATGAACCATAAGTCCATTTTGTGTGCAGGTAACATTTTGAAGCGTCTATTTACCTAACCTCTAACTCTAATGGATTTGTTTAGATTGCTTGAGTTTATATTGCAGGTATTTCAAAAACATAATTAAAGAGTATTATTATTATATTATATATTATTGTATACGCAGTAATTTATTACCCGAAACCTAGATTGCTGCACAAACTGAAGTAAAATAAAAATTTAAAAAAATAATAATATCCAAAATGGTGACTATTTAAAATAATAATTTATTAGCACTATCTCGAAAACTATGAAAGTATTTTTTTTAAATTATTATCAGTTTACTTTAATGGAACACGCAACGTTTGTTTTTTCATAACTTTCACGTTGACGGAAATATTAATTTTTTTAAAACTATAGTTTTACGAATAACTTTGAAACTGCTTGTAATTTATAAGTTTTATCGGCAGAATCTGAATCAGCTTAATAAACTGTATATCATTGCTAATTTAACCAAAATTGGTCTTTATTAATAACAAAAATGGTCGTACAATCCTACTCATTAGGGACACACTGTGTATTACGGTACATTACATTAATGTTACATTAAGTCAATCTACTACTTTTATTTGTGTTTGATTTTGAAATAAAAAAAATTATTTTTGAAAAAGATGGTTTAGACATAATAAGTTGTTTAAATTATTTCATACATTTTTTGTGAATTTTGCCGATTCTTATTAAATGGAAGATTCACCTAGAATGGTGGACAAAAAATGTTACAAAAAGCTCATTTTAGCTGGATTAGAAAAGAATTTTTTTATTCTGATCTATGAAAGTGTCATAGTATTGATTATGTACTTGTCACAGTATAGGAAAATGGATAGTAATATTTCTATTCAAGAAATTTACTTGAAATATTTGCCATTAAATAATCCCTTTAATAGTATATTGTCCAACAAGAAGGAAATGTGACCAATCACACGAGAGATAAATTGGAATTTGTTAGAGCGGGTTACAAAGTACGATAAAATGTTTGTAGAATAAACAAACTTTGTCCCAAACTTATTGTTTGTAGAATATTTTCTTGTTTGAAATAGGTATTTATTTTACCAGTGACGAAACGTATGATTTTTGTATGCTACGCACGTCCAGCAATATCAGATGAGTTACAAAATTACGTTTCGTTACGTGTAATTTAAAATAGTTTTCTACTTTAAAAAAAAAGTTTAAAAAAGAAATCAAACTTATTTCGAATTCAAATACTAATCAGGTGTAAGGATGTTACCACAGAAAATTTATTTTTCTGTGATGTTACAATGGTTACCATTTCAAACATAAATGTCAAAACAATCTGACAAATGGCGAAAAATTTTACTTTTCGTAACTAGTTACGAGAACTACTTTGATTATTAAAAATGTCACTTTATATGTCAAATTAAAAAAAAAAAATTTTGAGTCAATTGTTTATTTCAAAGGATTACAGATCATTATTCTATAAAGCTTTGCTTTAAAGGTAATTAGCTAACAACAGCTGTCATTCAAACAACGATTTGATTTTTGAATGTTCTGAATAAATCATACATAGCTAATAAAAATCAAACATAAAGACTGAATAACATTTTATGTAAGAATCTAAGAAAATAAGCCCTGGAAAAAAGCCTGTGAAAAAATTGAGAAATCAAAAATCCGCTGAAAAAAAGGCGGGTATAAAAAGTCGATATTTCATTTGATGTTGTACTATAACAAACTTAATGTTGATTTTTGTAATCATAATTTTAATGTATTTCTAACTATAGTTAAAAATAAAATATCCCAATTATATAAAGATAAAGGTACTTACTGTTATGTTTCCTTTTTGAACACTTGTTTTCTGTTTAATTAACAAACGTAGTATTACTATTATTGTTATTATAACTCTTGCATAATTTTTAACGCAATTGACCACTTATGCAGGTTTTTTCCTCCGGTTTTTTTCGCTAGTTTTTTTCTGCCACGGCTTTTCTACTGGTCGATTTTTTTTCTGCGGTTTTTCCACGATTTTCTATTCCGCTTTCGATTTTTACAAAGATTGTTTACTATTTTAATAACATTAATAATTTAAAACTATTAAAGGCTTCAATAGAAAAAAAATTAAAAAATAAATAAATTATATTTTGATTCTTTCTCTAACACAAAAGAGAAAAAAATTATTTTTCCAAAATCGACTAATAGATAATTTTATTAATAAATTTGTTATTCCATTTCTTTTGCTACGGTGTTCACGAGTTTCACACATAAACAACTGAGTCACTACTACAAATTTTAGCTTTTAAAGCCATAAACAAAACTTGAACTAAAATATATTTATTGTATTTTTGTCCACCCTGTACCAATTGGAATCAACATGTGATACATTTTTGGAATCAGCTCAGCTAGAGTAATCCGAAAATTGAAACAAAATGGGGTGTTCCATTCAAAAAATGACGGTGACGTCATTACTCGAAAGTAATTCACCCTGTATATTAGATTATTATTTTAAATACGGTAAATTAAAATCAAAAATCAACGTGTTTCAGGATAATTTCCTAAAATGGTCTGTTTAGCTAAAAATGAATTTGTTCCATACTTTACGGACACACTGTATAGTGCCAAGATAATTAATATTAATAAAATTAATTAGTAAGGGATCCATTTATGTATTGGTGTTTTAATAATAAATTATAACTTGGCAAATTACTAAAAACCATTTGATTTAACAAATTCAATATATCGTAATTATTTGCAAGTCATTTTCAGAATTAACTATTTATAATACAGAATGACAAATTATATGACATTAAACAACAATTGTTAACATAAACAAAAAATTTTTGTAGGTACGTGTTTAATTTTGGCAAAATTAATTTTTAAGAAATAATTCATCAAAATGTGTTTGATCATTCAATAAATAATTTCTATTTGAAGATTTGATATAAATAATTTCAAAAGTATCTAAAATAAAAAATATAGTTATTTGTCCAACAAGTGAGAAAAGTGAGGAACAAGCTCGAATGAAAAAAAGGCTTTCCTCATGTGTTAGCAACAACATTTTTCCCACGACATTACTCAAAAAACCAATCAACCAACCCAAATGAAAGAAAAACTATTAATTGTGAACGTAACATATTGTTTCAAGACTTGGTCATAATTTCGTACGTAAAAGCAAAAGTCAACAATCGGAAGGTTACAATAGTCTCGCCTATTTATTCTCGGTCTCGGTAAGGTCTCAACCTGTCATAGCGCAAAGTTGCTAGCCGCGTAATTCTAACCAATAAATGTAGAGTAACAATGTTTAAAAGTCGAAATATAAGATACTAAATTAAACAAAACTGATTGAATAATAATAGTTATTTGTGTAACAAAAATTACATTGTTTAATTAAGTTCCAAGCGACATTCTTGCAACATGACATATGTTTCCTCACTAGTGAGGGAAAAACAATTTTCCTCTCTATTTGTAGAGAAGAAACGTTTCTTTTCTAAGTATGCCGTGGAAACAAATATTTTTACTATTGGTTTGACCAAAGTTATAATTTATTATAATTAATATTATCTATTGAAAATATTCTTAAAGTCAATATTAAAAAAAAATTTGTTTACTTAAATTCTGTGAAACTTAGTAAATCAAAATCGTTAAAAAAAGTAAAACTAGTAATACGTCACAAAACTTCACACCCCGCGTGTTTATGAAAAACGTACATTATTGCCCATTTCACCAAAATTGAGCTTTATTTATAACAAAAATTGCCGCACAATTCTACTCATTAGCGACATGCTGTATATTATGTTATATTACATTAATTTTACATTAATTCAATCTACTTCTTTTATTTGTGTTTGATCTTGAATTCATAATAAAAGCATTAATATAAAAGTACATTGTTTGAATAATTTCAAACAATTTTTTGTGAATTTTGAGGGTTTTTATTAAATAGATGTGTTAAGACTATTGATGATAATGACGACTCACGCAGAATGGCGGACAAAAGTGCTACAAAAGCTCCTTTCAGCTGGAGTAGAAAATAATTTAAAAAAAATTATTGTTGATTTTTTTCATTCTGAATTAAACTTATTTCGAATTCAAATTCTAATCAGGTGTAACGATGTTACCATGGGTACCATTTCCAAAACAAATGTCGAAACAATCTGATAAATAGCGAAAAATTTTACTTTTCGTATGTAAGTAACTATAGTTACGAGACCTACTTTGTTTATGGAAAATGTCACTTTATATGTCAAATATAGAAAAGAATTACATAAAAATGTTATTCAGTTTTTATGCTCAATATTTATTAGCTATCTATGATTCATTCAAAAATCTAAAATCAAGAACAAAAGCTTTCGTCTTTTAGAATTTTCAAGAAATCAAGGTTTTAAAATTTCGTTGTTTAATGACGGCTATTATTAACTAATTACCTTTAAAGCAAAGCTCTATACAATACGTACTGAAATATTTTACAAAAAAATCGCCTACTATTTTAAAAGATATATAATTACCATAGGTTTTAATTAAAAATAAAATTCGAAAAAAGAACTAATTATATTTTGGTTCTCTCTATCACAAAAGAAGCAACTTTTGATGCATGTTCACGAGTTTCACACATAAATAACTGAGCTAAATAGTATGCTTGTTTCCTTTCAAGTGATGACTGATGAAATCTACATTTTCTTTTGTTCTTTCTTATTCTCATTTTTTGTTTTACCATTTGTTGTTATTTTATGTAATTGCCTTGGTTCATTAACCATTCTGAATATTTAACTTTTTCTTCAATTTATTTTTTTTTAATTGGAGGAATTTAATCCATTTCTTTTACTTCATTTGCTGTTATGCTTAGTTTAGTTATCAAGTTCGATTGGAGTGCTTGCTAAATCTAATGGTTCTCTTACACTTTATATGCGTCTACTTCTGTAGCTTTTGTTGTTTCTGCAAATAAATAAATTTCGTATTTTTATACTTATTAGTTTTTGTTTCACCTTCTGCCTATATTTCAGATTCTACTGTTTTTCTTGTTATTTATTTAAAAAAATGTCTTGAGTGTAAGCATAGGTGTCCATATACTTAAAACTTATATATTTATAGAAGAGTGAGATTGTCTAAGTTTGTTATTTTTCTAAATAAATAAATTTCGTGTATTTTATATTTGATTTTTGTTTCATTCTTTAGCTCTGTTTATGAATTCCACTGTTCTTCTTTTATTTATTAAGAAAAATTGTCTTATCAACAGACCTTAATAAAACTACACGAGTCGAAGTCTAGGCGTGCGAAAATTTGGTACTGTACTTACTCGGATAAGATATGTTCAAGATGGCGGTCTTACGCTTATACCGAAAGTAGATGTCATAATTTTATACAGAATTAAAAATATAATAATATACAGGGTTTTCCATTTGAAATAAGGAAGTGGATATCAACTTCCGGTATAACCTGAAGTGCGGGCATTTTGAAAATATTTTAGCCGAGTGTCCTTTAATCTTGTAAGCACAGTACCAGATATTACTAATTGACGGTTTATCTGCAGCACTCTGTATATTTATTGAAGAATGAGATTTTCTAAATTTCTTGTTATTCCTGTCGTATATTAAAAAAATGTCTTTGATAAAAATAAGCAAATTGAAAGCTAAGAGTGTAAGGATAGATGTCCATATATTTAAAATTTATATACAGGGTGTCAGTAAAAATCTTTATAAATTCTATTATGTATTTTTCAGACGAGAATAAATTGATTTAACAAAACTTACCTTAAGCTTAGTGACAATGTGCTTAATTTCGCTGCAATACGGTCCAGAATTATGAAATGGTTTTTTTGTATAAATTTTGAACCACTTAAGCCATTGAACCGTTGACGAAGAAATTAATTTTTGTAATAATTAGACATTTGAAATATCTACGTCATTAAATAAAAGAAGGTTTATTTATCAAATGTGGATTAAGTGACGGATGGGTTACGAAAAAGATACTACATAAATTCGATAAATCGCACCGTTTTTGCAAAAATCGCATTTACTAATTAATAGAATTGTTGTAACACATAGACGCTGCAGTTTAGAGTTCCATTCCGTTGAATAGAATTATTGTTGAAAATTTTAACTTTTTCAAAAATCTGAAACGGCTTAAACAAATTTATTTATTTATTTATTGAGATGATACATTTTAAATTGAATTGTGATGTAAATGTTATGTATGGTGCCCCAGAAGATCAGTATAAACCGGTATAGTGTGGTGACGAAACCGTGTGGATTAGTTCGTCTTGACAAAGCATTTGTTTCAAGGTTTAGCAAACCACTAAAACCTAAACTTGCCAACCCTTACTCACCTTAGTAAGCTTACACACTTTTATGGATTCGAAAAAATCATATCAAAATTATGTCAAAAATCATCCATAGATGAAGAACTGTTATTAGAATGTTTTATTACTAAAAAAAACGATTCTCCGTTCATGGATTCATTCTTGACACAATTTTGGTATAATTTTTTCTGGCCTATAAAACTGTGTAAGCGCACCAAAATTTGTCAAATTCGTTTCAGATTTTTAAAAAATTGTTCAACGATGATGTTTTAATTTTTGCAAAAACAGTTCTTCCACCAATGGATTCTTTTTTCTCAGAATTTCAAAGTGATAAAGAACAAATTTTTAAAAAAATTGCTTAAGCGGTTCAAAATTTATATCAAAAAAACAATTTCACAATTGCAACTTCAGGACCGTGTTGCACCGAAACTAAGCAAATTTTCACTAAGCTAAGTTTTGTTAAATCAAGTCGATTTTTTGCTCTGATAAATACGTGTTAGAGTTTTGTAAAGATCTTTTAGAGACATCCTGTATTTATAGAAGAGTAAGATTTTCTAAATTTGTTGTTTTTCTACATAAATAAATTTCACATATTTTTATATTTGTTCTCCGTTTTACTCTCTGATTCTACTGTTCTTTCTATTGTTTATTTAAAAAAAAATGTTTTGCCAATATGCTTTGTTAAAAATATGCGAGTCGAAGGCTAATAGTGTAAGGATAGGTATTCATATATTTAAAATTTATATACAGGGTCACTGGTAATTCGATACATTTCTTTGGAGATCTGATAGAACAAGAGGTAAGGAGTAAATTTAACCCTAATATGTATTATACAAAAGTCAATGGATTTTGAGATATTTCGATTTTCAATTTTTCTTAAAAAAGTTGATGTTAAGGGTTTGTTGTAAGATTCGCAGTTTGTTCGATAGCTATTGCAACAAGGAAGTTTTAACACAATTTGTACGCAAGAAGCGTTGAGAATTATTTAAAAAAACATCAAAGCTCACATCTGATTTTGAAAAATTATTTTGCACAAGTTTTTCTTTGAAATTATCACATGATGGAAATGCTAAGGAATATTTTTTATTCCATACGGAAGACCATAGTGTTGGTCAAGTATTCCATCAAAAAAGTTCCACAAAGTTGTCGTAAATTTTTTGAAAATTAAATTTTAACATATTAACATCAACTTTTTTAAGAATGAATTGAAAATCGAAATATCTCAAAATCAATTGAGTTTTGTATAATACATATTAGAGTTAAATTTACTTCTTACCTCTTGTTCTATCAGATCTCCAAAGGAATGTATCCAATTACCAGTGACCCTGTGTTTATTGAAGAGTGAGCTCTACTGTCTAAATTTGTTGTTTTTCTGAATAAATAAATTTCTTGTATTTTTATATTTGTTTTCCATCATACTCTCTGTCTCTGTTTCTGATGTTACTGTTCTTCCTGTTATTTATTTAAAAAAATGTCTTATCAAAAGGTTTTGATAAAAAATAAGGGAGTCAAGGGTTAAAAGTATAAGCATATTTATGTACTTATTAGAAGAATCAGATTTTCTAAATTTGTTGTCTGTTTACTAGCTCGCTCTGTTCCCAATTATACAGTTTTTCCTGTTACTAATTAAAAATTTCTTACCAACAGGCTTTGATAAAAATAAGCGAGTCGAAAGCCAAGAGTGTTAAAATTTATATATTTATAAAAGTTTTAAATTTTCTAAATTTTTGAGTCCATTAAGTATTAAATCGTCGTTGTTTATGAGTCGTGTCGGGGCGATCTTCAAGCTTTAAAATGGGTGATATACAGTGTGTCTAATAAAGTCCGAATCATATGGAATTTTTTTAAAATAAGAGCTATATTTGAAACTTGACTTTGACATCAATTTGTGCTTCTACCCAAGATGAAAATTTACCAAACAAGTACTAGTTGCGCATTATCAGACAAATTTAATTTTTTTTTCAAAACAAATTCAAAAGTCGGGTTGTTTTTCAAATATCGAAAAAGTTTTCTAAATGCAATTTTTTCGTATTTCTTAATCTGTTCTAAGAATCGATTCCAAATAAATAAATACAAATACATATTATTTATATAAATTCGTCGCTATCGCGGTAAGTACTTTTAACACTTCTTTCAATTTTTGATAACACGTGCTCCTATCAATTTCACGCATTTATTGTAAAGTTTTGGAAAAATCAAGCCTGACGCAAATATTAGTTAAATTTGCAGAATGGTGTTGGTGAAAGTTATTTATTTAAAACGTCTTCGATAGTAATTAGGGATTGATATAATAATCATTATCGTAGGTATCATAACAATTTTCGGGCGATAATACTCCTAATTGATTTTAAGTCCTCTTGAAATCACTCGAATAGGGTGGTCTTTAAGGTAACATCCCTGGCATTGACCAATCAGTCACTAGCAAACGTTTGTCAAGGGAGTAGGAAACTACCTAATAAAACTTAGCAGTTGTAAAATATTATCTATACCAGTTGTAGTTTTGAGTGTGTATGGATTGTATTAGTGCCTATATAAAAATGGAGTTTAATTGTGATATTGGTTCTGTTAAAGGTATTGTTAATTTTATTGTATTTTTTTAATTTTAATTTATACTTTCATTGTCTTCTTTTCTTTTTCTTTTAATTTTTTTGTTTTTTTTACTATTATTAATTAATTATATTTTTATTGTTTTCTTTTAAAGGACAGAATGGAATTTCGGTCGAGCTTCTGAATACAAATCTTTGGGAAGAATTTCATAAACACGAAACTGAGATGATAGTTACCAAGAATGGAAGGTAAGCGTTTTCTTTTGAAGATCATTCATTATAAATTTGTTTTAATAAGCGAGATAATGATCACGATGACTAAAAGCCAAAGATTATTGTAAACTTTGACCGTAAAAGCTTTTACTGGGTATCCATTTCAGCTTAGCGATAATCTTCGCGAAATACAAAAGGTATACATTACAACAAATACCTCTTTTGTTTTGTCTACAAAAGTACTGGTTATCTGTCCATCACATCTTTTTAATCTCAAGTTAAATTTTAAAACAAATTGTGCCGAAGAATTATAAACATTCAGGTTCGGGTGGCGATTTTAGTAATTTGAAATGCACTGAAGTATCACTTGGTGCCAGTCGGTAACTACTTTTTCAAGTAACTCAACGAAGTGTTAAAAATCTGCTTCCAAATGGACACTGCAGACTGTTTCGAAACGCCGACAAAAATTTACGCAACCACATAGGCGCCAGAAAATCTTTCAATTAACGAGAATCTCTTTAACAAATTCTCCGACAAAACGGACAAAATTTTATTATATAAATCATAGTAATTTGGGCTATTTTCTTTACAACTTCCGTTTCCCAGACGCTTTCAAATTGCCGAATTTTGTGCAAACGTGCCTGTAGTCTCTTTAGGAGGATTATAATTACTATGAAAACAAAAGTCTTTTCGTACATCATCTGTGACCAACCCCTTGTAAAACAACTGTCGTGCGGTCAATTTATTTTAAAATTCATAATTAAAAGTTCGATAAGCGCACCATTTGGTTTTGCTCTCGCAGTGCAAAAGAAAAACGTAAACAGTGGCAAGTAAAGCGCTAAACAAAACACTTGGCTTCCTGTTCTGACCTTCCCTAAAGTCATCCTATAAACAACGAACAGTTTACATAAACAACCGAAGATTTTTAGCATTTACTTCATCCCTTATCATCGGCTCGGCGGTTGTATCATAATAAACTATATATTATTTATTTCTTGCAGGAGGATGTTTCCATATGTAAGGGTAAAGATCTCCGGTCTAGATCCGACGACATACTATTGCGTTCTTCTTGAATTTAATCTGGCTTCGAATAACCGTTTCAAGTATTACCCTAAACGAGGATGGACACCCGTCGGTTCTGAAGAGACTCATAATAATCAAAAGTTTTATGTTCATCCCGAATCACCAGGCACAGGCGAACATTGGATGTCGCAATCTATTTCTTTCGGAAGGTAAACAGAAACGCGTAATATGCATAAACCCAATTTCTCATAAAATATTTTTTTTACACAGGGTGAAATTGACGAACACCTCGATACCGCCACCAGAATTAATCGGTTTATCCTCGATGCACAAGTATCAACCTAGGATTATAATCGTCAAGTCAATAGATCCGTATGATTTTACTTGGGCGCCAACAACAACGATAACCTTTCCCCAAACCGAGTTTTTTGCAGTAACAGCATATCAGGTAATTATAAAACATTTAAATCATAAAAGAAATGTCCCTTGTCATGTTTTAAAATTAACTAAACCCGAAAACAAACAATTATATCTATCTTAATGTGTCGGTCAAAATCGCAAAAAGCATTTGGCGCCGGCCTACATCCCACTCGAGCCTTATCATGTTTCTGCAGACAACAAGCAAATAACTGTTGACGACGACGACAGCTTTAAAAATTTCACACTTGTAAAACCGTAATTGTTTCCTTTTCAGAACGACGAAATTACGAAACTGAAGATTGAACACAACCCATTCGCCAAAGGTTTTAGAGAAACGGGTCTGGCCAAATGTAAAAGGAAACGCGCAGAAAACGAAGACAGCGATAAAAAAGAAATTAAGAAGTCAAGATCGCCATCACCTGATCAATCCACACTAACCGTTCCAAGTATGATGCTCAATACGTATCCATTATACGATCCTATTTTGCCATTCGTTTACCCGATAAACCCTTACTTTTATTTTAATCACAATCTAAATTGGAGTCGTAGCAAAGTGCCGCCAAGTCAACCCGAAAAAAAATTAACGGATTTCAGCGTACGTGCGATAATTGGGTTATAACTAATTAGTAATCACTGCTTGTAAATAATGTTTATGTTATTTCTTGTGCGGAGTTGTTATAAATTGAATTTAAATGACTGTTGATAATTATGTGCAAATAAGTTATAAGAATGTAAATAGTTGTTTTGTATGTTTAAAATGTAATAAAACGTCATTTTGTTGTTTATACTTTATACCAATAAATTATTAATAGTTTGGCGTAATCAACTTCAACTTGAGAAAAAATATTTGCACACATGCTTACCAAAAAACTAATACCGACAAAAGTCATCGTATATGAACGAAACACAGTCACCTAAATTTTTTTGCGTACCCTGAAAAACTAAGAGAGATATTGTCACATCACAACCAATATATTCGTTAAATTTGAGGAGACCCCCAAGTGTCACTGTTCGATGATCTTTTGATAACCACTTATCAGACATATTTAGACTTACAAGTTCTGTCCGGTTTCTGTTTTCAATTCTCCACAAGCAGTATTTTTTTATTTGTAGAATGAAGTTTAAGAATGAAATTTGAATTACAGTATTAATACTTTCAAGATCTCCACGCACAGAAAATTTAAATTGGTTCTACCAGAAATACATCATCTCCGTCGGAATGTAGAAAAGCAGTAGATTCTCTATAAGTGTTAGTGTTTCCTTCAGTCACCGATAGATGGCGTTATGCGTTGGCTTTCCGGTTTCGTCATTGATTGAATATTGCAAAATAATGTTACCACACGACGGAACAACGCAATAATTTAAAAATAGATTTTTTAAAGTTTTTATATACTATTTAGTTATACTATTCAGTTTGTTTGAATTAATCTTTAATTTTAAATTGAGTGTTAGGTGTGATAATAACAGGAAACTAAAATATTATAATAATGTAACACGTATCGCCACCTATCGTCAACTTCGAGAAGTTCATATGCAAATATAGAATCATCTGGGCTTTATACATTCCGGTGAAGATGATGTATTTCTGGTTCTACGTATTTGGAAAGTATGCTTAAAACGGAGAATAAATATAAAAATATGCGAAATTTATTTATTTAGAAAAACAACAAATTCAGAAAATCTCACTCTGCAATAAATATATAAATTTTAAATATATGAACACCTACCCTTACACTCTTAGCCTTCGACTCGCTTATTTTTATCAAAGTCTGTTGGTAAGATATTTTTTCAATAAACAACAGGAAAAACAAATATTATAAAAATATGTGAAACTTATTTATGTAGAAAAACAACAAATTTAGAAAATCTTACTCTTCTATAAATACAGGATATCTCTAAAAGGTGTTTACAAAACTCTAACACGTATTTTTCATAGCAAAACAAGTCGATTTAACAAAACTTAGCTTAGTGAAAATTTGCTTAGTTTTGGTGCAATACAGTCCTGAAGTTGCAATTGTGAAATTGTATTTTTGATATAAATTTTTTTTTTAAATTTGAACTTTTAGACAAGTTTATAGGCCAGAAGATATATCACTTTGAAATTCTGAGGAAAATGAATATATTGGTGGAAGAATCGTTTTTGCAAAAATTGCAACATTATCGTTGAAATTTTTTTCAAAAATAGTTTTTTTTTAAGTTTTTAATATTTCATTTGTATACATATTACTAGGATATACTATTCAGTTTGTTTGAATTAATCTTTAGTTTTAAATTGTGTGTTAGGTGTGAAAATAACACGAAACTAAAATATTATAATAATGTAACACGTGTCGCCACCTATCGGCAACTTCGGGAAGTTCATATGCAAATATAGAATCATCTGGGCCTTATACATTCCGGGGGAGATCATGTATTTCTGGTTCTACGTACTTGGAAAGTAAGCTTATTTAAAAACCGGACGCGCGTCTACATAGACAACCGCCACCAGATTTTAAAGTTATAATAACAAGAAAAGATGTAAAAATTACAAAAATTTACTCCAATTACCACATTTTACGTTGTTAAAGAAATTTTCTTTTAAAAAAATGTATTTTTTAGCGGAAAAATTCATTTATTTACTCAAACCTTTTAAAAATGACAAGGAAAAGAATTTTTAGCTTTTAATTCTCTACAACCTTGTATTTTTTGATTTGTAGAATGAAGTTTAGGAATGAAATTTAATTAATGTATCAATACTTTCAAGATGTCCATGCACAGAAAATTTAAATCGGTTCTACGTATTCGGAAAGTATGCTTATTTAAAAACCCGACGCTCATCTACATGAAGATCAATCGCCACCTGATCTTGAAGTTATTATACCAAGAAAAAGATGTAAAAACTACAAAAGAGTTTTCTTCAATTACCACATTTTAGGTTGTTAAAGAAATTTTCCTTTAAAAAATTTATTTTTTTAGCGTAAAAATGAATTTATCAGTAGTTATATCAAGTAGCCTTGTGAACGTTAGATACGATTCCGTGGGTGGGTCGACCAGTAGTATCCTCCCACGCATGTAGAAGAAAAACTATTTTTTTAATCACTTTTTCCCGGTTTAAAATTTATCAAATTATAGTTAATTCTATGTCGCGAGGAAAAAAAATCAGCTGACTATAAAGTGGTAGATTATACGCCAAGAATATGAAAAGAATGAATCTAGGGAAAAAAAGCCACCCGAAAAAAAACCAACAGAAAAAAGCCTTGGGAAGAAAAAGCGGTCAAGAAAAAAACGGCATCTAATGCTAACATTCTATGAAGATGTAATATGGAACTGTTAATTGTGAAGTTTTATTTTCTTTAATTTTATTTAATTCCAATCTAACAACAATTTGTTGAAGCACAGTTTGAAGCAGTCTATTCATTGGGACGTAATCTAATTGTACGACCCACCGCAGAGAGAATACGTCCAACGTCACTTTTATATTTCCTACACAAATTATTTGATCTAGTTTGCATATGTTTTCATAAACACTTTTTTTCCTTTTTACATTATTACTATTGCTATTATTATCATTATGATATCGTAATATGTAATGAAATTTTGATAATTTTATTGACAAGTAATTAACCCTTGCGTCATTTTTAACAAAACTGATCACTTGATGCGTTTTTTTCCTCCGGTTTTGTTTCGACGGCTTTCTTTTCCGCCGCTTGTTTTACCGGTTTTTTATTCTTCGGCTTTTTTCCACGGCATTTTATTCCGCCCACGGAAAAAATATAAACACATATTTTTAGTAATTTTTTAATTGAAAATTTATTTGATAATAGTTTATATGGTATTTTGAAAAATAAAAACATCAGCTGGCTGTATCTCGGTGGAAAGATTGTCGGCTGATCTTCGCCCAAGAAGAAATGATTGACAAAATTCGTCCCGGGCTCTTAGATTATAACTTAGAAAATAATTATATTTTTGAAAATGTTCGATACTTTTCTATACTTCTATGGAAACGATATTTGATAATATATTCTGAATTTTTTTGCGCTACCTAACTGATTTTTTCTCATTACTCATTATAGAACTGTTTGAGAATGTTTCGCGAGTGGTCCTAGTTCTGAATCAGAACACTTCTAGAACGGTTCGAAATGTAAAATATCTACAATTTTAATTATATTTTGTTGATTAAGAATTATTCCTTTAGGATCTTCCAAAGATAGAGGTAAAAGAAAGACACTCCCTTTTTATAGAGTTATTGCCAATCTTTATAAAAAATTAGCAATGTTAAGTCGTAATACTCGTAAATCAAATATATTTCCTTATAGAAACCTGAAAATAATAGAACAATAGTTTTAATATAGGTATTACAACATTTTCCTCGAAAAACAAAATATATGTGTAACAGTGTTGCGTAGCAACTTAACCAAATTTTGTTTGAAACAGTAAAAAAAAACAATACAATAAATAACCCTTAACACGAGTTCAGCTACTTAGTTGTCAAACATATTGCGTTTTAGAGAAAAATAGTTCAAATAATAGTTGTAGGCAATAAAATTTGCAACAACTTTTTTTAAAACTTTTTTTTGTATAATTGATATTGTTGAAAATATTGGTAAAACAATTAGTGTCATGTGGTTGTCGTATCACATATCGGATCAAAAAATAGTTTAAACATAAATTGTGTATAATTAAATTACAAAAAACTTTTATTTAAAAAAATGTCTACAATAAATATTTTTGCAAATGTTCGGTAAAATTGTGATTCCTCTCTATTTTGCTTTTAATAATTTGTTTTGCCGAAGAGATATCAAAGGATCTTTCTGTTGGAGAACGAATAGAAAAACTTCTGATTTTAATGTTTGGTGATCGTAAAAATTTTTAAACCCCTTTTTCTCATTTTTTCTGGCAAATTAGAGTTAGTAGGTTATAATAAAGCAAAAAAAATGTTTCGTCTGCAGGCAGGCTAACTATCCGTCCTTGCATAAACACGATATCGAGAAAACCACTGGTCCGAATTTTCTGTTACTTAGAGTACAGGTGTTATTTATGGTAGAGCAGATATGATTAGATTTTAGGCACAAACTGTCCAGTTAAAAAAGCCGTAACCTTTCATAGATTTTCAAATTCTTAAAATATTTACAAAAATATTTATTTTACACATTTTTGTTTCAAATAAAAGTTGTTTCTAATATAATTATACACAACTTTTGTTTAAACTATTTTTTGATCTGATAAGTAATTACTAAGATGTGACAATCACGTGACGTGTAATTGTTTAAACAAATCTGCAAATTATACAAAAAAAGTTACGAGAAAAAAGTTATTGGAAAATTTATTGTTTATATCTACATTTATTTGAATTTTTTCTAAAACACCATTTGTTACTCTTTTATACGTTTGTTAGTATCGAAACAATTTGGAGTTCTGTGCAAATCGCTTGCTTTTTAAACTACAACAAAATTTAAAAAGTTGATAATTAGAAACTTTGACAAAAACGACTTGTGGATAAAGATTTTTTTTAAATTTTGACATTTAAATTTAATTGCTTTTTTAGTTTTTTTTTCAAAATTAGAACGTAACCAAACATGATATTTAGGTAATTCAGTGTTATTGCGTGACTTCACGACGCTCGGTCCGCAATTAACACATTCGTTACAAAAAGATTATGCATTTTGTCACTGGTAACATCATATAAGCTATTTTTCGTTTTCGTTTCGTTTTTCATTTTTATAATACTCGTTTTTACTCAATATAACTATTTTGCTGTTACGCTTAGTTTTTGGTAATAAATTGTTCAAGCAAAATGTAACTTTTAAGTGCGAAAAACTTCAAAAGTAATTAATTCTAAATTTTTGTTCAAAATTTCATTTCTTACCGCTCGATTTCAGTTATTTTGTTTAAAAAAAGTTCAACCTTCGAGTTAAGGTGCAAACCACTCCCGGGGGAAAGCTTATATCAACACTATATAGTGTAACACGAAGACTTTTGATTAGAAGTTATAGATACAGAATTTTATTAGAGTTTTGAAATTACACCGGTAGTAGTTTTCGAGAACGTTAAGTTCAAATAGAATAATTAATATCATAAATAAGACACTTTTGGTTATACCGCCCATTTTGCTTATTTTAAATAAAAACGAGAATTTTTTATTTCATTTTAGAATTCTGCAGTAAATTTTAGATCGAATTTTTATACCATATGCAATACCTACAATTAACCATTTCTGAAATATAGTTACTTTTATATTTTTAAAATTCTATATAAATACCGAGTTCTCCTAAAATAACGATATTTCTATTATTAATAAAGTTAATGAATTGAAACTGTAACCACTAGACAACCAGGCTATAGAATAATAATATATTTACTTCGTTCATACAGAAATTCATCTCGGCGTCAGTAGTTTGAAATCGGCGATCCTACGCACAAAATATTATTAACGACTTGAACGGAGTTGTTATAGAAAGTCTTTTATTTAACATAAACCAAAACAAAAATCAAAAACAAAAGGTTGATTGCAAAACATATCATACATCTTTTTGTTTTAGTAATTTTTGTTACCAATTAAATTCAGATTTTGTTATAAAAACGACTTTATTTATGGAAGACATTACTATTTAGAATGATAGTTTTTATAATAATAATCTTTTAATTTAACGTTTATTTAGTTGGGTGTCATAACTAAAACAAATTTAAAAAAAGAGACATTTTATTTAATTATTAACTTACAAATGTTTAAATTTTTTTTATTTTTTTTTATTTATGTATTGCAAATAAAACCTAAGACCTAAGAAAACCTAAAAATTGATTAAAAATTACCATTTAAATTAATAAATGTTAAATTAAATTTCCCGACATTCCGCACAATATGTATAGCGTGAACGCTACTTTTAAGATCAAAATAATACCTCAGATGAACTTCTGTATGAACGAAGTGAATATATTATTATTCTGTGACCAGGCCTTGCAAATATAACTCCTTCAAGGTATTCTAAACTTATATAGCTAAAATGTCTATATACAATCATTTATAAGTTGCTTATTATAATTAGGACATCCTATATTTCAAAATGTATTCTAATGTATTTTTATGCAAATTTGGTTGGTATTAGCATTACCTATAACCTAAATGTAACCGTTTTAGGAATATTTAATTTTAATGTAATTATTGTTTTACTGCAATAAATTAAACCGTTGATTAAAGAGTCTTCAATCAACGATTAAACTAACTAGACCGGTTACTCAGTAATCTTATTAATAATGGAGATATCGTTATTTCTTGAGAACTCGGTATTCAAATAAATTTTTAAAAATATTTCATTATTGGTTAATTTTAGGTATAGAATATGGTACACAAATTCTATCTAAAATTAACCGCATAATTCCAAAATAAAATAAAAAATACTAGTTTTTATTTAAAATAATCAATATGGACTTCTGGTATAACAGGAAGTGTCTCATTGTTGGTATTATTATATTTGAACTTAACATTCTCGGAAACCACTATTGGAGTAATGTCAAAACCCTAATCAAATTATGTCTGCCATAATTTCTATTCAAAACTCTTCGTGTTGCACCCTGTATATAATAATTACTTTCCCGCCAATTACCATTCTGCATCCTAATCTTAACTTATTTTTAATTTATTGGCATTTTTTTAAAACCATGATTTGGTTTAAATTTATTTTCAATAATCGCTTTGCGCCCATTTACAACATAATACAAAAACTGGGTCTTGAATAAATTTTGTTATACAAAAAAATCTATCTAATATTATTACATGTCTAATACAACTGTTCAATCTGAACACTGTTCTTTTCAGTCATATCATACCGAACTTGGTGAGGTTTCAAACTATTAAAGGTCATACTCACCAAAAATCACAAACAAATCAAACACAATAAGCAGACATATAATGTAAATTGCACAAATTAATTAAAACAACAACAAATAACCCTCATTACACAACGATAGTGAGTATTTTGACATTTTGTTTTTTCCAAAGCCTTCTACAACTTAATAAATACGATTAAAATCTGTGGAGACATTAAAAATTTGTATTAATTATTGTAATAAGTTATTACTAATTAGTAGTTGTATCTTTTAGACTTTACTATCATCACGGTACAAGATATATTTAAAATTTGTCCGCGGTGTAGGTGTAGAGTAAATAGATATATAGAATATACAGGGTATTTAATAGGTCTATATTTCTTTTTTCACACCTTTGACTACCTAAAATTACATTTTTTAAAATTGTATTCTCTATGTTGAATTTAATATTTAAATTTAGAGAAAATGGTAGAATATACTATAAAGTGTACTTAGAATCTACACCAATTTATGAAAAATTGCATATTAAAAATAGATCAACTTTAAGAGTAGATTATAAAAACGAGTTCATGTAGGTAGCTGATGTTGTTCAAGACGTCCGCTCTCTTTTAAACGTTTTAAAAAATTTAACTCGAAAAACAGAAAAAAGTAATGATTTTTATAATTAAACAGCACTGATGAGGGAACATAAAGAAATGGTTTGACATAAATTATAAAACACTGTAAAAGATAAATAAACTAAAGGAGGTAGATTTCGTCCAAAGAGGTTTGTAAAGGTAGGGTTCGAAGGACACTGACTGCGTTTTCTCTTTGGATAGCCAGACTGATACGTTGCGTGAGGTATGACTTGGATCTTGGTTCTCCTGTGACATCCCGCAGACGGTTGTCAAGATGAGTAACAAACTGTAAGGCCTCATCACTAAAAGATCCCAAGGTCTTTACTGCGAAGGGGACGAAATGATATGCGTCATTTTCTACAATCTCCTTATATTTTCTTCGCTTGTTTGAGGCGACCAAATTAGAGGCACCACGGGAGACTTTAGCAAAAACGGCAATGTTAAATAGGGATAAAGTGTACGAGCACGTGGCGTCCCAAATTAAAAGCTTTCCACTTGTCCAGGGAACGAGGGACATTCTATCTGCTCGTTTTCCATCATTCCTACAGATACTTCGTTCCAAAACAGAGGGAACGTGAGCAGAACCAAGGACTTTACGAATGATTGACTTGAGCTCTAAATGTCTTGGAATGCGACCGGCACTGAGAGGGCAAGAAAGACCATGAGATCCTATCGCGGACACTTGTTCTCTACATTTGCAAAGGTGAGGGCGGCATATATTACATCCCAGACGTAAAACGGTGGCAATTTGAAAGGTTGTATTATCCAAGAGGGTACCTACTTTGGAATTAGGGATTGCATCTAATCACGCACCAGACGCCAGCAATTTCACCGCTTTCATGGAGCTATGTCGATATCAGAGGTAGGTTTAACCGTGGAAAGGAGATGAGCGATGTTTTGTAAGTCCCATGATTTTTGAGAGGTTGCATCAACAGGCGTCAGATTTCCTAGCTCGTCTCATGCCTTTAGTGCCTCATTGACCCCAGTAATCGGAGACTCGTTGTTGGACGTTAGAATAAGTGATTGAGCTAAATCCAAAACTGAATGGGTAGATGAGAGGAAGGCAGGGAGGTGTATGTCCTGTATTTTTTGAATTCCTAGACCACCATGTTTCACAGGCAAAGCCGCAATCTGCAAATGTTGTTCAGAGATTTGTATATTTGTTATTGTCTGTGTGGTTTAGTAAAACTCTTGATAAAATTTGTCAATAAGATGTTGAAAATTAATGAGTGAAGTTGTTCGAAGGAGATAATTCAATTTCGGGATTCCAATAGCACATTTTAGTAGAAAATAAGACGTGTGAGAGTTTAAATCTTTGATGTTCTAAGATGTTTTCGGTGGCAGATTCTAATAAAGGTGCTCCCAAGGATAAGTTGGTCAGTGATAATTTTGATTCCTGGACATACTAAATTGAACGATTGAATGACTTCGGAATTTGAGTTGGATAGAAATAAGAGCTCACATTTTCCGAGGTTAACTTCTAGTCCTAAACGTCTACCGGCACTGATGACGATATGACAGATTCAGGTGATCTTCCATGGATACCGTCTTTGAGGTACCGCGCGTTAAACTCTGAGGTTAATTCCTTAATTAGGTTGTGAATAGACAGACAAAAAAAAGTGGTCTACTTGGATCCCCTTGCTGAGCTTCTACTGCTGATGATGTTTTGTCTATCCCATAGAATAAGGTGGAATCCGAGCTGTAGCATTGATGGAAGAGAGGAAACAGCTTAGGACAAGTTGATAAAGCCTCCAAGAGCGTATTATCCCTTTCGATTGAGTTAAACGCGTTTTTAAAGTCGACTGTTAAAATAACTTTGCTGGTATTAGTATTATTTTGAATGTAGGTTCTCGCGGCATGGACAATAGCCTCACACCCTCCTTTGGTGCCAAATCCTAACTGAATTGGTTAAAGATGGTTTCCGACTTCTTCCCTGACTGAGTTACAAGCTAATTTTGCTGCAATGCGGCGATAAACCATTCCAACAGCACTAGGTCGTATTTTCCCATCTTTTTTCGTTAAAGCTGTGAGTGACACTCCGAGAAGATAAGGGGGTTCACTCTGTCAGACAGGATTAGGTTGACGAGTTTTGTGACCCATGAGAGCAATCTGTTTTCTTCTGCTGTTGAGTTTTGTGAGGTGAGGTCTTTCAAATGCTGAGACCGAAGACTATCCGTTCCACCTGCAGAGCTACACGGAAAACTGAAAATTGAGTGTTGAACCATATCTATCTCAAAAGCAATCGGAACAATGGAAGCATCAAAAGGTGGTATTTCGAGATCCCTTGATGGTTTGGGATGTTTTGACTGTAATAAAGGTAATGTGTTTTTGTTGTACGGGGCGATAGAATCACTGGTTGAAAGCTCCTTTGACATCACCGTCATCTACTTTGGCTTGGACAACTTTAGAAAGGTTACGTGCTTCTTTTTAGAGTTTGAAATTGTCTTCTAAATCGCGGTCATTGTTCCCCAATTTGTGTTTTCTGGACATGTGGGTCTTCAGTCCCCTACGAGTAAACGGCAAGGTGCAATGACAGGGTATCTTAGCTTCATTGGAAGGTTGTTGCGCACTAGACATACTGTTTCCTATTGTTGCAGTCAAGGAAACAACTTCAAACCATGAGAAAGTGAAATCCTTCAAAAGGCAAGAAAAACCAAAAATGGTGGTGGATGGGGTCAGGTTGGGATGGCCGTAACTTGAGAGTAAAGAGGGAGGGCGATCCGAAATTATCGCAAAAAGAATGCCCACACTTCAGGCTTTTGGATGATATATAATTCGACTTGTTTCAGCACCCAATTGTTGATCGCTGTCAAATTTGACAAATTAATTAAAGTTGTATACCTATAATAACATTTCCAACAACTATCTTTTTTTTGTATAATTGACATTATTGGAGATATTATTAAAACTATTATTATATTATTAAGATTATGGTGAGTGTTCGATGCCTCCTGTACTGCAATCAGTCGTGATCTTTTGTGCCCCTCATGTTTACCTATATTCTTGATAAAGTAGATCAGTGCTCTGGTTAGTAGTTGTAGTCTGCATTGGATGTTTCTATGCCACACAAGGTATTTAGCTTACTTTCCCTCAAGTTCATTACCTCCTTTCCCATTTTTTAAATTTGAGGAATTTCTTTGAGTGTTTCAGACCTGATGTTGTATTCCAGATTATGTTGATTTCTTTTTCCCCAGTCAATAATAACCTACTGAATGTCTCTTTGACCAAAACCGTACTTGGAGTTCTACAAAAATTTTAACTGCGCCGAGTTTGGTTTGCTGATCGACTTCCTCGTTGCCTGTTATTTCTTCATGCCCGGGCACCCAAACAAACTCCACTTTATTATTGTCCGCCAGCTGATTTATGGAGTAATAGCACTCATGAAGCTTTTTTGAATTTAAGTTTTGCCTTAAAGAGTTTTAATGCTGTTTGGCTGTCTGACATGATGCTTATTCTCTGTTCTTATCGGTTTTTGGTAATCAGATTTTCTACAACCATGATAAATGACATATACTTCGCTTGAAAGATGGTGGAATTATTATCAATGGACACGTGTCTTTTAAACCGTGTCCCACTACACCATATTCCACGCCATTCTTGGGTACATCTGGTCCCTCACTGGTGCCACGCTCAATAGACGGGTGTCCAGTAAAATTTCCAGATGCCTTTTGATATTTTATTCTTCAGAAAGGAATTCTTCGTGTAGTGGGAGTACCTAGTTCATTGCTTCCTCTTTGATTAAGACGTGGGGGACCCAAACCAAGCAGGACGTCCATCGCTGCTGTAGGTGTTGTTTTCATTGCACCTATAGTGGCGGGCAATAGGAATGTCAACCTTTGATTTTTTGCCAACTTTGCTATTGCTGTACTTTGGTCTACCTTTCTTCACCAGACTACAGATGCATACAGGAAACCTTGTCTAACGACCTGCTTGTAGATTCAGTTACTTGCTTTGGGGTTCAGCTCTCATGTTTTGCCAATTATTTTGCGACATGACCATATCGTTTTTAAAGTCTTGTCAGTTGTTTTGTACAAGTGACTTTCCCATTTTTTCTTGCTCTAGATCACTCTCTGGTATTTTACCTTTTTTTGAGAGAGAGAAGGTAGTACTATTTAGTTTGATCCTAGGGATGTTTAAGTTTCTTGGTTTCGTTTACAACGGTAAAATGGTAGTTTCATTTGGATTCTCTCTGAGACCTTCCTTAAGACAGCAGTGTAGTGTTAATTTGTTTGCGTTTCGCATTATCTTTCTAATGATAGAGTCGTGCTTGCTTTTCACAGTAATGGGTATGCAATCTCCATAACTACGGACATTATACCCATCCGTCCTTAGACCATCCAGTAGTTCATCTACCACCATTGATCACAGTAGAAAAGAAATAACACCATCGCAGACACCCTTTTGTTGTGCATACCACATGTGTGACGCTACCAATGCTGACAGTCACCTTTTTGTCCACTAGCATGTTTTTATCAAGTTGATAATGGGGTTCTTTATTCCTTTCTTATCAAAGGCTCTCTCTATGTCAATAAAGACTGATAGGGCTATCTCCTTTGATTGATGATAGCGTTGATTTGCCTTTTGACAAGCAAATTGATATTTATTGTGAGGTTTATCTATTAATACCTCCGTTCTTATATATTGATCCACTAGTGTCTCTATTGTCTTAAGCATAAACGATGAAAGACTGATTGGTTGGAACGACCCGGATTCGGCAAGAGGGCAACTAAATACTTTGATTGGTGTTGCAATTAAGATGTCCTGATCTTCTTCAATGAGAGCAGTAAACACTCCATGTGGACATAGAACCTTGAAAATAATATAATAAATATCCTATAGCCGAAATATACCTTTTAGGAGATGCAATTCTATTGATTAGAAGACTGCAGTATGCTTATATTAGGTGCTTTATTACAATTCTCACAGAAGGTTTCCAAAAACTTCTCTTGCATTTACTAAGTCTTTTATTAGATTATGTTAGAAACTTGCGATACTCTTTTCAGTTGTTTGTGATCTTAGCTTTATTGAATTTAATTCTGGTGTTGCAGCGCAGTATGCTCACCTTAACATTCTACCAGGGTACTCGGCTGTGAGTTTTTTTGCCCTTTAGAGGTCAGTTCCTGAACTAAGCCCCCAGTTTTTAAGCAATGGGAAAACCTGCTGCCTTTGCATAATATAGAGATATCTTCCTCTTGAGGTTATAATCATTTTTCTCTTTCATAGGAGGGTTATGAGATTTTCTGAGCTTAATTGCCACCTCCTTGTGCTCCTACTGAACCCACGGATGTACAATGTACTCCACGCCTTCTTTCGTATTAACCTTCAATTTGCGGTGTTAACACCGTGATTTTAGCCTTATATGCGGTTAAGGATTCCCTCTACTGAATTCCAAAGAACGACAATCTTCTTCTTCCGATGAAGCAGCTTTTTTGCACCGAACAGTCTTTCTTGGTTGCAACCTACTTTAAGGCTGTTGATCTTGTTACCTACCTAAGACGCGAGGCGCTGCTATTGATCGTCTTTGTTTGGGCTGTTGAATACTTGACGTCCTTCTCAGTTTTGTATTTTTTGTTCCCAATAGTACATGAGGTCAAAACAGTTCATATGGCAAAATCTCTTACCAGATAAAGCTATTCTATAAATAGCGCATGATATCCAGAGCTCGTATACTAGTGATTGATTTTACCCTTCGGCCATTTATCCTTCAGTATATGTTGGTCCACTTTGGATTGAGATCTCTTAGGCAAGACGATTAAACCAAAGTCCGCAAAAATCATAGCATATCGATATCGGATCTGCTAACCACAATCCGACACCGTTATAACCTAGTGTAGGTTCTTACCCTAACGGACAGTTCGGCTGGATAGCTGGTTCACGGTGTCGTTTTAATCGCTAAGTAGTCATAGTTTTATTATAATCAATGGTTTTATACTAGACAAGCGTCTTTGTAGCAACTCGACGCTTACGATCATTCACTAAGGCCCTTCCTCTCTTCGGTACCTGGGGACGCGCTTTGTAGGGAGCCACCTCCAAGTGTCAAAGCAATTGAAAATAATTTTTGTTTGAAGAAAAAATTAGTAAAATAAATATTTTTGCAATTTCCTGAGAATAAGAAAATTGATGTTGTTTGGCTCAATGAATTATAATAAATTATAACTTTTGTCAAACCAATACTAATAATATTTTATTTCAAAAATTGACTATAGTTTCGACCTGATAATTCGCATGTCATCATCAAAAAGTATTTATAATACAGAATGACAAATTACATACAGGGTGTCCAAAAGGTGTGGAAACGCTCAACTTTGACAGAATTTTCATGAAAAAATGCAAAAACCAAAACACACTTGTCAAATATTTTTTGAAAGCTATCGATTGACACTACCCGCACCCCTCTCGGGGCGGAAGTAGGGGTAACTTTGAAATCTCAAATAGAAACCCACATTTTTTATTGCTGATTCAGATTCTACGCCTTAAAATACGAAAGTTTTGTCTGAACCATTTTTCCGGATTCGTGATAATTCTCCCTGTAATGGTAAAAATTACGTTCATGCAACTAAATAACTAATTTTAATTTATGTTTTTCTGATAAAGAATAATAACGCGTAATCGAGATTAATCTTGTTTCATGTTTTTGTGATAATTTCGTAGTAGTTTTTACTTTGAAACCGTATTTATTTCGACCTTCAACTAGAATACAAACAAAACGTTCTATGTATTCTAGAACAAGTGGCTTCCTTTATTTGAATGAACGTCCATGTTACCAAAATTGATTTCCACTAGTGCAGCACCTCATTTAAGCGGCAATTTTTTGCAGGATCAATTGACGCAAGTGGCATCTGTTTTAGTGAATATAAGTAAATTCAATCGCTTGCCCCCTTAAGTCGAGTTGAAAATGAAAGAAAGAATAAAAATTGCGTTTTAGAAAATATAGTTCAAACAAAAGTTATAGACAATAAACTTTCGCACAACTTTTTTTTGTATAATTAATATTGATGCAGATATTGTGAAAATAATTTATGTCGCGTGACATTAATGTCGTATCTCAGTAATTACTTATTGGTTTATAAAATAATTTAAACAAAAGTTGTGTACAATTAAATTATAAACAACTTTTATTTGAAGAAAGAATGTGCAAATTAAATATTTTGTAATAAGATTTTAAAAAGATTTCAAAAATCTTTGTAGGTTTACGGCCCTTTTGGCTTAATAGATAATGTCAAATATTAAATCAGATCTGCACTATTATAAATAAGACTCATATTCAAAGTTTTATAAAAATCTGATATGTGATTTTTTTGATATCTTGTACGGACAGACGAACATTTTTTTTGCTTCATTATAACGTACTGAATCTAATTCATCGGAAAATAAAAAAAGACGTGTTGAAATGTTTGGTTTGGAAATCGTCAGATAACTCCCCATCATATTTATAAGATGTGGAGTAAAAATCAAACGAACACCTTATTGGTATGCAACTTAAACTACATGCGTTGCATGCATCTCCACCTGTTGGAAGATCATCAGAAACATCCTTAGTTTCTCACCTTTCATAATTAACAGAAAAAAACAAGCAACCAGCTGATAGTAGTAATTGTTGTAATATTAGAAATAAGTTGAAATGTATTTTCCGGAAACTAAAAGTATGAATAATAAAACTCTCGAAATGCCTCGTTTGGTTTTTGTGTAAGTGTTAAATCAATACAAACAAGGGATACTAAAAATCAACATTTCAATGTAAGTACAAATAATACTAACCTAACTATTACAACGTTACATAAATTAAACAGTTTAATTTTATTATCGAATCATGATTGAATTACAAAAAAAATTAACGCCGATTATTACACAATGTAGACTTGTTTCGTAAACAAAGATTTTTGCACAAAAGAATTCTTTCAGAAAGAATTTCTTTGTTTTTGTTAATATCTTCGTTGTTAACGAATGATAACGCGCATTCTCAAGGACGACAATTACCGCACGTGTATTTTCTTAAATCGATGAGAAATTCTTATTGCAGATTATTATTTAGATTATGTAATTTGCGTTGCAACATTTAATTTTTTTAAATATATTCTCTTATGTAGGTATATGTCTGTTCGTTAATGTTGGTTATTTTAAACCGACGTTATTTTTATTGTAGTAAATAATGTGTATTTAAAAAAACAAAGTGTCGTCTATGTTTATTGCCAAGACCTGCGTGTGCTCTATCATTTATGTTTATGTAATGAGCACATCAAAACTCGTATGTGTTTCTTCTAAAGTGGTATTCACTTGACGTTTCAGTTTTCTAATCAGAGTTTAGATTTGTTTTTTTCATATCTAATCCCCTATCAACAAAGAGTAACATTAATTTTGAGAACGCGAATGTTTTCAAGTAAAAAAATTCTGGCGGTCCCCAGAACCATCAATGATATCAAAGATGACGTTTTATATTGAGTATACTTTCTATTCAGAGTGTTCTGATCGCGAAATCAAGCGCACTATGCAAGACGTTGCCAAATTAAAAATTATAATTTAACACTAATTTGTACCCAAAAAAATAGAGTTTGTACCCAAATAGATTTTTAAAGTGGGGGTGATAATTTGAGCTCAAGCTAGCACCCCCACCACAGAATAATAAATATATTCACTGCGTCCCCACTATGCCAAAATTCAATTTCAACAACACAACCAAACACCTTGAATTTGAATTAAGCACTAATTTGTACCCAAGATGGTTTTTCCATAATGTCAATAATTATATAACTAGTTAATAATTGATAATCAATATAATTTCGGTTTTAGCAAAAACTCTTTAAAAATTCACACATAAAAACAAATTTGACAATCTCATTCATTGAATTTCGAACGAATTTATCCCCACGATAGTTTATTCTTAATGTCAATAAATAAATTATACCTACCCACAAATCCATCCATAAAAATGTGTCTCATGTTTATGATGTAAAACCTCGTGTAAAACACAGCAATTAAAGATTGAAAATGAAAAACTATTAATAAAATTACTAAATAACAATATACAGGGTTGATCGCCACCAACGGGACGGAGATGTATCATAAAACAGTAAAAAGTTTTACAAGTTTTGTCATTTCAGTAGCTTGCAATTTGATAAATTTTACATTTTAAAATTATTTTGAAATATGCAGTATGTCCCAAAAAAGTATGGCGCATTAAAGTTAAATTTTTATATGGAACATACACAACATGGTATAATTTCAGATGAAATGACTCCCGATTACATGAAAATAACTAAAATTGATTAAAACGAATGTTACTTAAAACAATAGTTTGTTTTTGAATAGTTATTATGATTTTTATATAGCAAAGTAAGAAGATGGTCCGATATACTGGCGCCATCTATATTCTAGAACATTGAGATACGTTTTCAATGGAATTTTCAAAAATGCATAACTTTTGAACGGGTTGTCAGCGGATGCTGAAACCGATCTCGTTGGACTCCCCGTGAAATTTTACTTAGGAAACATGTTTTACGTAACATAATTTTCTATTTCGCAAAGGTACCCGAGGGGTTGACCACTTTGCAAATGTGGTATACAACTAGCTGCAAATCTCGAAATTTTCTCTCAAATGTCGCAATTTACTCTCAAATGTCGCAATTTTCTCGCAAATGTTGCAATTTTCTTGCAATGTCACAATTTCCTAGTAAATGTCGTATTTTTTTGATAATATGAATAATGGTAATTAATACTGGAGGATAAATTATACAAGCGTAAAAAGTATAATTATTAATTATAATGGGTACTGGTAACGTCAGCTTAAAATATTTTTAGTCGCGCTGTCAGTTATTCGAAAATGTTTTTTCCCGTGTTTTTTGCCCTTACTTCTTATAAAATCTTATCTTGGTTTTCAAACCGAAAATTTTAACACAAAATACGTTTTAGAATTAAACTAGTTTAAAACCTCGTCCAGTCGTACCAATGGTAGAGCCGATGTTTTTCCACTATACATTGTGTCCAAAATAAGGAGGGCCACTATAGGTATCTCCGAAATAGTAGCAGATACAGACTTGGTTAAATGGGACCAAAGTTGCGCCTTCAAAGGTCCAACAAAAATGGCGGCCAGACATCTTTGAAAATATTATGCGTTTTTGAGATATTTTGAATATTTTTGATTTTTCGATTTTACATTTTATTTTTTTCTGACATCAATTTCTGATAACACTTTTCCACAGCAACTTTTTATTTTGTTTAACCCATTCTTCCTAATTTTTTAATTCGATGTTTCGTTTTTGTGGAACCATCAACTTTTTTTTCTTAAATATGGCCTTTATTTTTTGACATTATATTCTGAAAGCCCTTTCCATTCCAAATTCATCGGTGTATCACGCTTTGCGGGTCACTACCATTTAAGTATTTTTTTCGAGTTTTCTTATTACGGACCTGTACAAAGCATTTAAAGTAAAGTTCTATACAACTACCTATATCATTTAACACTCTAGGGGTCAGTTGCAAAACTCAGTTAAATTTAACTGTAGGTTAAAAACAATCGTTACTATGTTTAATCCTTAGAGACTATTGTTTTTAACCTACAGTTAAATTTAACCAAGTTTGTGCAACTTCTAAGGTCTAGTCTTTTCACCTCCAGTTAATTTTATCTGTCCGTTAATCACCTTGGAAACGCGACTATCCAATGATTTGATTGGCTCAAAACTGTGTTTCCATAGTAGTTAACCGACTGATAAAGTTAACTGGAGGTGAAAAGACCAGACTAAATCATTCAGGCCCAGTTGCACAAACTCGGTTAAATTTAACCGTAGGTTAAAAACAATAGTATCCAAGTTAAACATAGTAACGATTGTTTTAACCTACGGTTAAATGTAACCAAGTTTGGTGCAACTGGCCCTTAATCGTTTAATAAACATACATTTGTTTTCCAAAGCCTGCATTTGTATTTTTAATGTAAGATAATTTGTTCTATGCTTATTCCATCAAATTATTACTGAAATTTATCAATTGGAATATTATTCAACTAAAGTGTTAAATGATATAGCTAGTTTTTTGTACTTTACTTTAAATGCTATGTAGAGGCGCGTAATAGGAAATTCTTTATTAAACTCGAAAAAAATACTTAAATGGTAATAACCCGCAAAGTTGATATACCGATGAAAAAAGTTGCTGTGAAGAAGTGTTATCGGAATTGATGTAGCGGCACTATTAAGGCCAGAAAAAATAAAATGGAAAATCGAAAAATCAAAAATTTTCAAAATATCTCAAAAACGTATAAAATGTTCAAAGATCTCTGACCGCCATTTTTTTGGGCTTTTGAGGGGGCAACTTTTGTCCCATTTAACCAAGTCTGTATTTGCTACCGTTTCGGAGATACCCATAGTGGCTCTTCTTATGTTGAACACGGTGTATAAGCATAATCTTCCTGGTTACTTCTCCCCCTTTTTTAATCCCCCTTCTCCCGAAATTCAAATCTGAGGTAAAAATATACCTTAAGTTAAAAAAAAAATTCTACTACATGAGCCCAAGCCCTCTTCATGTACCCCCTTCCTCGATCCCCATTCTCCCCAGCAATTCAATGCTGATTCCAATTATATAGTTTTGGCCTAAGACCTACAGGAGGTGAGTCTATAAAGACCTAAGAAACAAACAAACGCCCAAATTTTGGATTTTAGTATTTAGGATAGTTCAAACAGAAGTTATAAACAATAAAATTTTCAACAACTTTTTTTCTCATAACTTTTTGTGTATAATTGATATTGGTGGAGATTTTTAAAACAATTAGTGTTACGTGATAGTCTGACTCAGTAATTACTTATCATCAAAAAATAGTTTAAACAAAACTTGTGTATAATTAAATGACAAATCATTTGAGTCTCGTCATTTAACTAAAACTCCCATCCTCGCCAATTTCTTCTACCGCTTAAGAAACAATTCCTTCCTTTAACAATTCCTTCCTTTCTACCTTACATTCACAAGGTTAATGATCAAATAGGCAAACTTCTTCAAAAAAAACGAAAAACCTATTTCTACATCTTCTAAGAAAATCTTACAAATTTTACCTTCCCGTAAAGATAAGTTTCCCATGCTTTCTTCCCAGGTCGTATATCGTATTCCTTCCTTGTGTATGTGGTTTAGAGAACATATGTTAGACTGGTTGCGACATCCAGTGTCAAAGCCTCGTATTATCGTAGCCGAGATCGTAGCAACTTCGAATAGTAATCTTCTAGCTTCAAAAATTAGATAAATTATGAGGGTGTAGTGCTGTACACTATCTGACGGCAAATGTTTAAGGCTAGTAGGTTATAATTTTTTTTGTACAGTTTTTGGTGTATAGTTTTCTGCTTAACATCGCCATACATTCAATGGTTATTTTTCAAAACTCCTCCTACGAACACTACTGGCCAGTGCTTTTGTATGAGATTTTTTAAAAGCACTCACGATTACAAGCTTTCTGAATTACGAATTATATAATAGAATTATTTTTGCGTTCCTGTTTCGCTATTAAAATTACTATTAAATCCGACAATTCAATTTATTTCTTTTATAAAGGGAATTCAAATAAAAAACTGGATTAATTGTGTCCTCTGTAAAAATTATTAATTCAATTCAATTCCGCGGCCTACCCAGTCCAGTTTTTTATTAGAACACTAATTATATTAAAACATTTAATTATTAATATTAAGATTATTACTTCCTGTTGTTCGTTCGCTTTCCTACGCCCTCTGCTTGACGTTTCGCTAACCATGCTGTTAGCTTCTTCAGAAGTTACTCTAAAGACTTTAGAGAAGCTAACAGCATGGTTAGCGAAACGTCAAGCAGAGAACGTAGGAAAGAAGGACGAACACGGCTCAACCCGGAAGATAATAATCTTAGTGACAACAGCCGCGAAAGCTTACATTCATTCATTAATATTGTTACGCCACTGGAGTTACTAGAATAAATTAGAATGATCGCGGTGTTTTAGAACTCCTTATCCTAAACGTTCGATTATCTTCTAGAATTTATTCTACGACTATAACAGCGAGTTATGCATTTATGAGTTCAGTTGCGAATTATCATTAAATGCGAGTGGATATAAATTGTAACGTGGAATCTAATTATATGTTTATATGAGTTATAAGAATTTTTTTGTAGAATGAATTGGAAGTGTCTGTTGATTCCTAGTTAGTTTTGGTGCAATAAAAGAACATGAGTTGATCAAGCTTTTTATATTGATGTATTTTATTAAGTATTTTAAAGTGGCATAAAATATTTGTCTTTAAATGCTACAAACTTCATATTAAATACTTACACCTGCAAATGGAGATACACCTTTTTGCTTAGCACGGCAGACTATACGTGTTAAATAAATAATTTTTTAATACTGTTAAAGAGAGTAATTGGATTCTGGCTGTTTATTAATCTCGCGGTTGTGAATGCGGAACATAAAAACGATAAGATTTGTTATAATATATTTTAAATTAAAATAACCTTACCTATGATTTTATTTTTCCTCACGATTCTTCTTTTTGGAAGCAACCTCACCCTAATTTGAAAGCGGACATGGTCGCTTTCGCTCAACGACATACTAACTTCTCTTTCCTCCACTCTTAGTTCACCACACTCTTTTATCACAACCGATGTGAAGTTATATTCGAATTTGAAATTAAAGCATTTGATTTTAAAGATGTAATTGTAGTACCCCCGTACATTTTTATATGTTGTTCAAACACACACACACACACCTTCAAAATGCCGACAAGGGGATGATGAAAATGGCAAAAACGGCATTGTACTCTCGCAGATTTTTTTGTATGTTGGTCCTTATAATTCAGGTCTTATAATAACCGACAGGGGTGAGTGCAAAAATTAACAGAAGAAATTGAAAAATCGCCATTGTATCCCCGCAGATTTCTGGTATGTGGGCTTTGTAGTCCAGTGTTTATAACCTTGGCAGGGGTGGCAATTTCTTTCTAGGTCCAAAAATTTAGCAGAAGAAATTGAAAAATCGCAAAAAAGGCACTATACTCTCTCAGATTTTTTATATGTCGATCCTTGTGTTTCCATCATTATAACCAACAACGAAAACCACCCCAAAAATTATTTCTAAATGCAAAAATTTAGCAAAATAAATCGCAAAAACGGAATGTTCCCCTGCCGATTTTTTGTAAATTAGTCCTCGAAGTCCACTTCTTATAATCTACTCCAAAGTGCGAATGGGGGTGGCAATTTCTTTTTAAATGCAAAAATTTAGCAGATATTTTGTATTTTGGTTATTGTAGTTCAGTCTTTATAATCTTTGCAACAAACTAACTCACAGTGCCGATAGAGGGTGGCAATTTTTTTCTAAATACAAAGATTTAGCAAAGGAAATTGAAAGATCGCAAAACAAGGTTGTACTCTCGACAATTTGGGATAATTTGTTGTAGTGGTTATAAGAACTGACCAACATATAGAAATCTCCGGGGGTACAATTTCATTATTGAGATTGTTTAATGTTTTTGCTGAATTTTTATACAAAAATTACCGCCATTACGACTTTCATAAATTTTTAATTTGACAAATAAGTTTTGCGACATCTAGTGTGGCCTCGTGCTAACGTAACACATCTGACAATTAATTTCTACTATTAAAGCAACTTTGTTGACAAATGTGTAAGCAAACATAAATCGATTTTTATAATAATAATACAGGGTTTCTATAAATGATTGTCTCATCAGGTTAGTGTTGGAAAGTTTTAAAAATTCAAATTTGCTGTTTAAACTGATAGTGAATTAATTTATGCTAATGTCATCATCTGTCAGTTGTTTTATCGATTCGTTGTAATTATTATCCCTGGTTGTAATAGTGTTCTTCGTCGTTTATCGTTAATTTTGTTCATTTAATTGCCAACTTGAGGAGACGATCATTTATAGAAACCCTGTATAATAATCGAATAACCAAATTATGTAACTGCTTACACATCTGTCGACATTGTTTCTTTAATGCAAATAAATTGTTAATCTTTGCTCAGGGAACGTTTTTGTTTACACACCCTCCACAAATTTTTTATGCGAAAAAACATTTTTTGATGAAAAAACCAAAAATTAAAAAATCAACATTTTTCACGCTAATCACTTGCCCATTGTTTACCAATACTCACCCACCCAGGAAAAATTATAATTAAGAGATGGACAAACGAAATATCATAAACAAACTTCGTTAAGTTTTTTTTTTCATTTTTTTAATCATTCTTACAATGGTAGTAAAATGTGGGTAATCAAATTCAAAAGATGGGCAAACGGTATAGTGTGAAAAAAGTATTTAATTATTTCGTCAAAAAAATTTTTGGATAGTGGGCACACAAAAATTTTTTTTGGTCAAACGCTTTAGGGTGGAAAAGTTTAATTTTTCATCAAAAAAAAAATTTTTTTACGTAACAAAATTTTGGAGGGTGAGCAAAAGAATTTTTTTTTTTCAGCAAACGGTTTAACGTGAAAAAATTTTAGATCCAAACTTTTTGGAGGCTGGACAAAAGAAAATTTTTCCAGGGCAAACATGGGCAAACAATTTAGCGTGAAAATTGCACTCACATTTTCTCGACTAATTTAATTAATTTTGTGATAGTGGACCAATCACGGAATTTCATCGGAAATTACCATGCTTTTAAAATTTCCACTAAAAATTTACAAAACCATACTTTTTAATTATAATTGATTTTTAAATTTTGTTCGTGGAGTTTTCATGCCGAATACCACTCGATGGTATGAAATTGCAGGTAAAGTATGCAATTTTACTTATTCCTTGTATAATTGGAAAATATTTTGAATGTATGTTGTTTAGGTCAAAGTTTGTTTATTTTATTAAAGTATCTGTAGTTTTAAAGAACTGAACTAATTGTAATTTAAGAAACATTTTACAAACACTTTTCTGAGGCCGGCCATCTGTTCGTCTGTAGCGCATACTTGATTTACGTAGTGTTGTCTCGGTTTTATTCTTTTCGAAATATGGCCACCCTATACATATGTATGTTTAATTTCCAGATAGTTAATCTTGTCTAGCAATTTCCCCAACATAAAATGACTCATTTTTATTTCCGGTAACGTACCAAATTTCCAAGATGTTGTGGATCATTGTACTGTAATATTATTAATTATCTCAATAAAAGTACGTTAACTTGCAATCGTTGTTGCTCCTAATTTTAGTACATTTTGCCTTGATCATGAAAACAGTTCATAATGATAACTTATTGAGTGCACTTTGGGAAAATTAGAATTTTAAAAGTTAACTTGTTATGTAAAAAAAAGGTACGTGGAGCTATCATGTTAATCATATAGTATTACAATAGATAACATTACAATAGATAACATTTCTTCGTGTCTCATTTTTAAAAAATTGTCAGAGTTTTTGAAATTCTAATCGATTGCTTAAAGATTATAGTTTCTATACTTTAGAGGGAGTTAGAGATTGACTCGTTAGTACATCATGTTACTCGCGTTAGTTTAGACCGGTGTTGGTATTCTCTTAGCACCATGAAGGATGATGCTGAGGATGGTAAAGTTTCCGTTATTGCAAATACATGTAAGCATTTCTTTTAATTACATTAATGTATTGAATTATCTGGTTAAACCTTTACTCTCAAAAGTAGTAACTTATTGCTTCATTGTATCCATTACACTTGTTAATTACGTAATTGGTGATTGTTTTGTAAACTGATACATAAGCGATCGATATGCAAAAAACATGCAGACATTGCAGTTAAATGCGTATGATGGATTTACGTTGTAAATTGTGGTTTTAATTCCAAACAGCAATTTGCTTTTGGGTTTCTTCCACTGAATAAATAAAACCGAATTACTTATTCTTCTATTCAAGGTTGAGCACAATTAATGCGTAAGTTAACCGTGATAAAACACCTTCGTTACTCATTCTTTTGCACTTTTTACATTTTTTTCTCGGCCAATTAAATTTTGTAGTATTGATGAATAATTTGACTTCCAAATCAAATTGGTTCATTAACCAAGTGTTAACATTTCATTCATTCTGAAGGACAACGTACATTGTCTTTCAGAATGATTTGATTATCGATTTCTCATAAAATTTTATTCTTAATAAAACACGCTGCTTCTCTTCATTTTTAACCTGGAAAAGTTTGAAAATCTCTTTTCATATACCAACAAGGATTTTCGAAAAATAACCCAATAGAAAGCACCTTTATTTTTAGAGATTATTAAAAATGTTATTTGAAAAGTTGTTTAGAATTGCAACACCGTGACAAATTATCTAAATATGTACAATTCAAAGTTTGGAATTTCTTAGAGTTTGTCGTGTCCTTTATCGAGATGGCATATGAAATACAAAAAAAAATTGATATAAATCCGCTAGCATTAATAATACAAACACTACTGCCATTTTTACGTTTTAAATAGAATATTTTAATGTTAGAACTACGCCTGTTAATTTGAACATCAAAGAAAGAAATGAAATTGTGCCAATATACGGTTGATAACTATCGTCGTTCTCGACAGAATGCAAATATTTTCAACAAAATGCACCGAAATAAGCACGTTGGATCCTCTACTGTATAAGGAGTTTGAAAAATGTTGGAACGGTTGACAATAAACATAAAAAGTAATGTAGTTGGTGAAGACAATACCGCTCTAAGCATCGTCTTGTCCACGATAGAGAATTCGAAAATGTCGCGACAGGAACATGTTCGCCTTTCTGATGCATCAATAAGAAGAGTTTGTCATAGTTTGTTGTCGTAGACGAATTTATTTTAGAAAAATTTATAATTGTTTCGGTACTCGAAGCTTCTGTCGGTGAGGAGTCGTGGCACTTTTGAACTATGCATCAGTTATAAAAAGTTCTTCCAAGACGAGGGCACCACTCTATGAGTTCTAGTAATTAATCTCAAGCAGTAAGGACTTAAGATACAAAAGAAGAAGAAACATATAATGCGGGAGAGCCGGATACATAATCCACGCATCGGGAACAATTATATTTATTGTACGAACGCGAATTTAATACTGAATATATCACGATTACTAATTACATCTAACTATCCGATTTAACATTTAACCCTAATACTGAAGTATTGACGCAAACAAACGTGAAATTAGTTTGTCGGAGGATAATTCATTCCTGTTGTTAACGATGGGTTTTGAATAATACATGCAATTATAATTATGGAAGTGCTCAATAACAATCGCGTGAGAAAATGTATCTTAAAACTAGATCAACTTAGCTTTCGAGTCAGGTTACATGCTGTTGTTGGGGTTTGTCATATTCTCCAGGTATATACCAAGTTTGTTCGATGTCAACGATCGAGAAAGAAGAAGGAATGAAGAGCAAAATTTGGCTGGTACCAAAAATTCATAGACTGGTGTCAAGGTCGAAGGTCACCTGCTATCAATAATTTGTAGCAGCTCCGATGTAGGTAGATTGCGACAACTTCACCCTTATAGGAAGATACATTCAAAATATATCGCCAGCAAGACGAATAAGGGACGTAAATTTCGTTTATAGGCTAGTTTTTCCTCTAGGTGATAGAGTTAATTTGCACTCAGGTGACAAAATGGGGCTTGCGTTGATATAAAAATTGCTTTTAAACTTACGGCATTCGACAGTGTGCAAAGACCAAACACAAGCAATGCAACATTAAGTTATAAACTTAAATGAATTTATACACTTAAAGTGGAAAGTTAAATGCCCGTTTGGATTTTTGTTTTTAATTTCAAAGACAATTAAAAGATGGCGAACACTTTTATAAAAAAAAATCTGTACCTACTCGGACGAGTCACCTCCTACATTTTTGTCGGAATACTTGCAGAAAAGGATACGTCTATACGTTCGACACGGGAAGTAAAAACATGTGAATGCACTATGTATGCTTTTTGCACCGTAGACACTGTCCACAGGGTTTTAATGTTGAGAAACAGTTCTCAAATTTAATTACATTCGTAGAAAAATATGAAAGTCGATGACATTTCCGTGAAAGTTATGGAACGTCAAAGCCGACAAACGCTTTTTTTCTTGATTATGGTCTTATATTGATGGGCATGATTTTCACGACCAAACTTCTAGGAATGTTGGGTAAAGTTTACTTCATAGGAATATACGAGAAGAAGGTAATGTTCCAAAAACACAAGCAGCATTTTCTCTTTGAATGGGCACACTAAATTGCTAAATTAAAAATAATTTAGATCGTTGTACACTTGTTGCATCTTGTAGTTTTTTTCCTAATTGATTTATAACTCATGATTTGCACTATGGCTCATACGTTTCTACTGCAATGAGAACAATGATAAAGTTTTCTTCTAACGAACATATTTTTGGGATTTTAAGCCTTCCTACTGTAATTTAAGCCACTGCACAAACTATACTTGCTGACTTTACATAGGACTAAGGTGTCTATACATGTGACATCGCATAAGAAACATCTATCATTTGGCTATGGGATCATTGTCAGACCATACGGTCTTTTACCGTGGCCTTTGCTTAAGCCACTTGGTACTAGTATGGTCGGTGTATTTATAGACGCCTAGGTACGATGAATGCGGTCATTTAATGTAGAGTGATGTGACCACTTGCCTTTAGATCATGAGTTTCTTTGCTGTCCTATTTTTCTCCACACCTGCAAATATGAGGTACGTATAGATCCGAGTCTCATTGAAATTCTAAATACATTATTATCCTAAAGTTCTAGACGGAAACACAGTTAGTCGACCATTTGATTCATTGTCACATGAATCCTTGCATCATCTTCTGCTGTCTTATTAAATAAAATGTATAAAAACCTTTCAAATTGTCTTGACCAATTTTTTATTCACAGTAAAACATTAAAAATTAAAAATAGCTAGTTTTAACGCTATAAAAAACGCACGTCATTATCAGATTGTGTGTATGTATAAAATGATGTGTCAACAATACATTAAAAAAAAGTGTCGTAATATAAACTTAATAATTAATAATTTGATAAAATACTATTATAATATTAAACCGCTATTTTTGGGGCATATTGATAAGTTACGTTAAAAAGTCGCTGTGTTATAGTTTCACCATCCTAGCACATGTAAGGTCCCATCTTCGAGATAAAAGACAACCAGTTCCGATAAGAGGTATTTGATGTACGGATGTTGAAGTTCCAAACGACAAGACTGACGGCGACGAATAACATTGATAAAGGAAATTACATATTTTCGGTGTGTGTTCCGCTACAACAGCTAACAGTGAGTCACACTATTATTAAAGAATAGGAGTCTTGTTTTTTATTTACAAATGATCTGACTCTATGAACTGTTCTTTTACACCCTTCTTTAGGGTCAAACTCAACTTAAAAGTGCCGTATGTCTTCTGGACTACACTACAGTTGTAGTTATCAGTCCTAAGCAGTAGGGACTTAATACACAAAGAAATAAACTAATACAGAAATCTAAGTGCAAACATAAGTGAAACCGTTTTTCGACAAGCCTCGCGATTACAAAGTTTATCACAAAAGGCGCTAATTAGTGTTGAATTAAACTGATCGGTTTCTAAACACATTCAACTACAACCATGGAATTATTCTATTTAAAGTGTGGGAACGACAGGTGCTTCAAATAAATTTGTAATTGATACGGATGCAGGAAGAACGAAATTGATCAGTCAACTACTGGCTGATACGGTCAATAGTGTCGAAGAGGAAGGCCGCCTGCGGTGATAAGGTACAGCGTTTATTTGTAAAGAAATTGCAATAAATTTCTGTCTCGTAGAACAAAGGTTGTGAAGTACAGTAAAGACTGGAATGCAACTCATAGGCTAGTTTTGCCTCAAGTTATTCAATGGATTGTCCCTCCGATAGAAATTTTAAGGAGGATAAAAAAATGCCGCTTGCATAGATAAGGAGAATTCGTTTCACTTACGGCATTCGACAGTGTGCGTAATACTTATTACAGCTTTTAAATAATAAAGGAACTCGTCAATCTGTAAGAATTAAAATGCAACGATATGATTTTTTTATATCATTAGATATACAAATAAGTAAGAGTCCAACAACCCAGTAAAAAAGCAGAACTCAATATCTTTATCCTATCCAAAATATGAATAACGAACTTCAAACACAAAAAAGTTAAATTTTTGAAAAAGATTCCCGTTTTTACGGTTGATTATTAATGTCTAATTATCGTTAATTTGCCAAATAAAATGCTAATCTCTTATCTAAGATGCCAAATAAACATTGTGTTTTTTTATTAAGGTTAGGATAAAGATATTTTATTTTAATTTATAATAAATTAGCGATTTATTTGGTAAATTAAAGATAATTAGACATTAATAACAGATGGTAAAGAGAGAATACTTTTCAAAATTCAACTTTTTTTTTTGAGTTATAAGTTCTTTCATTCATTATTTTAGGATAGATAAAGATGTTGAGATGCGATTTTCATTGGGCTCTTATTTGTCTAACTGACGACGTAAAATTTCTAAAATGTTCGAACACTGCCCACCACTTTTTTTTAGAGATACAGAAAACAGAATTTAACAAAAAGGATTTGAATTTGCTCAGATTTAAAACAGCATTGACTCGAACTATCATTAATATAAGAACATTTTTCAGAAAAACGATTTTAAAATTTAAGGTGATAATTACGCTTTCTAGTGGACATTTTAGAAACTCGAAAATAATTTCCAGCATCCAGTTTATGAGGTACAGCTGATTACCTCGCGTTTGTTTTTTTATTAGTTTTTACCATTGATGTTTTACCGATTCAATGCTTTTGAATGATTCGAGTTACGAGTGCTTATACACTATTTGATCTTGAGTAAGGAATTTTTGAATATACTTGAGAGTAATTTTTACAGGTCAAACGATAAGACTGTTTATATATAGTGCAGAAGCATTGTCTACCATACGTTCAATGGTTCTATGTAACGATGTTTTTGAGAGTTGATGAACTATTTTGCACAGTATGAAGTGAACATACGAGAGAAGACTGCCCACCGAACAGTAAATTGTAATCTGTTCAAAAAACGTGCGTAATTGACATTGACCTTTGCATGTGGCAGACAAAATTCACGGCCACAATTATCTTGTAATTATTAATCATTATGAGAAGGACTTTATTGTGAAAGTTGTTTTGAGAATTTTGAATGAAACGGGAAATTGAATTACTTATCTTTGTTGCATTTCGTATAACGATTATAAAGTTACGTATAACTGTTGACCTTCTACTAAAATTTTGCATCGCTGCCAATTTTTCACAAACACACTTAACTTCAATAATGAATTGCAAATTGTTGTTTATTTTATCGATAAAATTTGCACTACATACAAGGTAGTTGCATTTAAAAAAAGTGACCTGGATTCCAATTTGTATGTGGGTTATCACTTTTTCACCAGCAACTTCTGTTTTTAACGTTTACCTCCATATGTTTTTTTACGCGATAACAATTTTCCCACTTTCTGTGGTAGATAAGATACATTCAGATTACGAAAACGGTACAGATTGAGTACGTAGACAAGGCGGACTCATTGTTTACCAGATATGACCTGAAAGTGATAAGTGAAAGTTAAAAATTGTTTAATTTGTTGGTTAACGGTAATAAATGTTACCTTTTTCTAGTTGTGGTATCCAAATTAGAATAAGTTTAGTTAACAAAAACAAATATGCATCATACGGCAAAGTACATGCCCGTGTCCTTTCGGGGGGATAGCAAACACAAAAAAGAGGTATGCCTTTTTCTCTGATCTCTTATATCTGATGGCCTAAAGTCATATAAAACTAGCACATTGATTACTGTTTTGTAACGTTTTCCATCTAAAAGAATGAATTGTGTTTAAATATACTATCCAGTCATCGAAGCTTATTTTTACGTCATTAGAATATTGTGAAAAATCGTACTGGAATCAACTGGAAGCAGATTACCATATAGTAGATTAGGGCGAAGTCTGACAACAATGCTGAAATCCACTGCAAACACCACTTATAAATCTATAATCGATAGTAATTTTATAAGATAAAAATTATCAGTGACAATTTGAAACTAACAGAATCTTAAAAACGTCGAGTTCTTTCCATAAATATGCATTGATAGAGTTACATGTTGATTAATAAATTGTAGTCTGTGTAAACAAAGGCCCCGCTCAGTATCAAAGTGTCAGGAGATCTGAAGTTTATTACTTGCAAACGTTTAGTACAATGTATAATCAAAAGTAAGTGAGATGTCTTTGAGGATTAACAGTAATCGTAGTCGTACGCCATCACCACGAGTTAGAAGTCCGGATCGCTTACCGTTAATATTTGGTCCACCTAGGAATTATGGATCATTTTTACCCTATTTCGAATATGTTAAAGCTTCCCTTCGTACGTCACAGGTAATGTTCTCTTATATTTCGATTACTACTAGCGATAATTCGATAATTTCTTACGTCTTTTACTTATCTCTAATGATTGCTCAATGTATCGGAAAACTTATTTTTTTATTTATATTTAAAGAATATTATTGTTTATTCCTTAGTTTTGTGTTTACGTGTGCGACCACGTTATTTATCTATTAATGTTTTATCCTACCAGGAAAGCTTGTATATCTATTTGTTTCAACATAATATAAAACAAATAATTTGGTTTGTCAAAGGTTATGACAACTTTCATATGCAAATGCATTAACATCATTATTTTTCGCTAACATATTGATCACGTACCTCTTCTAGGTAAAGATTTAAATGCTCAAAAAATTGTAGATTTTTACGAGATCCCTATCATACACTGTGTCCATACTCCAGCATACATTGATTGATTAATCAATTTGGAATCTTCATGTATTGATTGATGATCCATTCAAAATGATGTTACATCTTAGAAAACCTGTAAATTACAAAAAAAAACCTGTTCTTTTTTTGGTGAATATATGATCAGGTGTACCTCAGGGTTCTAATTTAGGGCACTTTTTATTTTTAATTTTCAGAAACGACATCGTCAATGTAATAAAATTGTCATGTCTTCTCCTGTTTGTTGATGATCTAAAAATATTCACAGTTTTGCACTAGACTGTCTATAACTGCAAGAAGATCTAGATCGTCTCGCTCAATGGTGTCTAGCTATGTGGGTAAGGGTCTAATATGAAAATCCAAATCAATTTGTGAATTTGTTCTATTCAATGATGTTTTTCTGGACTAGTCACTTAACTTCAATGCTTACATGGAAAGTATCGTGTCTAAATTGCTAAAATCCCTTGTTATAAAGATTTGAAGGACCTAAAGAATGTAGTTTAATTTTTTTAGCACTGTTCAATTAGGCATCTCTAAAGAAATTTAAATCTAATGCCTGGAGAGAGGAAATTCATACATTTTGTTACACTTAACGCCAAGTGAACGATTAATTTTATATAATAAATAATAATTGTTTTAATAAGTACATGTTGATAACTGGATCGAAACCAAAAAATTTATTAGGTTAAACACTAATTTTGTTAGATGCCTTGATGAAGACCGCGCATAGTGGTCGAACGTTGGCGATGAACACCAAACATGGTGTTAAATTAACCTGCACATCTTTTTCCATCTTTCTCCATGTGAAGGCCCAACCACGTTGGGAAATCTAATTAATAAAGAAGATTAAGGAGACTTATAAAATAAGTATTTTGAATCTTGACAACACTTCTAGTTCAGTTAAAGAATGAAAGACGAATTGGATATTAGTGATCTATAAATTTCATTTATTAATGTTGTGGGATTGGTAAAATTTTGGGTCAGACTGATATATTGATTCATAAAATTTATTTGAAATGTGGGATTGACTTTTATTGGAAGGTCTTTCCCAGTTACGCATAATCAATTACATTTTGTCGATTTTCCCATCTCGCTGACAACACTATTTCTTTATCTAAAGATGTCCAAGTAATTGGCGTTGGTTGCGAGGTAACCGTTATCCGTATGTAAACATGATCTAAAAAACCACATATCCCATTTATATGAAACTTGGAACGTAGGTGTTATTTATAATACAGGAGATCTGATTAGATGTTATACATAAGTCGTCAAGCCAAAAGGGTCCTTAACTTTCGTTTTCTTATTCTTGAACTTTTTTTTGATCCGATATTGATTTACTGAGGTATGGCAATCACGAGACACTAACTGTTTTAACAATATTAATTATTCAAAAAACGTTATGAAAGTTAAGTTGTGTAATGCCTTAATCTAGGCAACTAAATTTACAAATAATAATTTATAGAATTAAAGAAAACTTATACTTTAGTGTAGTCAACTTTTATAGGAGCTTGTTTTAATTTGGTAGGAGGTCGTTACTTCCACTCAAGAAATCGTCAGTAGCGGATTGAACTACTTTAGATAACGTTTCATGATGCTGAGTTCAATGTATGTATTTTAAAATTAAATCGAAATCCGTGTAATGTAAATAAATATATTTATTTTTAAATAATACGTTTGATATTAGTCCTTTCATCGACAACAACGTTGCTATGGCGATTAAAATAAAAATTTTGTTTTTACTTAATTAGTAATTATTTAAATAACCTACGTTACCGTTTTACGGATTATGATATTTTTTGATTTATAAGACCTTATCAATTGAGTCAGTCTGTTATGTCATAAGAAGTATATCAACCTTTAATTACAAAGTAGTTGAACTTTATGGCCGAAAGAATAAAGGTTAACTAATTATAGTCAGTTTGTTGACAGCAATTAAAGCATTTAATAATCTTTTTAGTTGTTTCGCTCGTTATATTTAATTATCTCTACTTTTGATTGTTACCATTTTCGGGTAATTGCTAGATGGCTTTTATTCTTACCTCTTCATTAACCGTTTCGAGCAAAACTATCACGAACCGTGTTATTAATAAACGTGAAAGAGCGTATATAGAAAAATGACTGATTTCTAAAACGTTACCTAATTTATTATTGACCTTAGAATTCGGAAAGTATCGGAAAGACAGTTTAAGATTGTACTTAAGCCGTTGGAAAACAAATGATCGTGTAAATATACGTAACTGTTTAACAAAGCATAACCCTTAAGACCCTTAGAAAAAACGTTATAGATAATAAAATTTCAATAACTTTTCTGCTATAACCTGTTTTGTCTTGTATTTTTAAAAATATTGTTAAGTAAAAATTGCTTAATCAAAGTAATAGAATTTTTTTTGAATAAAAAACTGTAAACCTAAGTTATTTTTTTTGAAAATAATCTTGATAAATTAAAAGCGCCCTTTCAGTGATTCAGTTTATACCTAAAATCTAATCTCCGGTATTATAAAAATTAAGTACCAAATGTCATTAAAATCAGTGGGTTTTTAATATTGTGTTTACATACATCCAGTATAACGTACCTCTATAAAGATTAAGTTCATTGTTGAACACTTTGTATACGTTCTTACATGTCTAGTAGTATTAGGGTGATGTGGAATTTTGCTTCAAACTATTATTTTACCCTCTGCTCATTGTATTTTGTTAAATCAATTTTTGATTATTGTTGTTTTTTGAATAACGTTTTGATAGCTGATTCTGTTATTAGGCAATATTTCTAAGTTTGATGTTTTTTGATAAGATAATAACTGTCGTCAAATAATGATTATGCAATAATACATATGTACCGGTTCACCAAGTTGACGTAACTCCGGAAATAAGTAAACTAATATCAGTTTAACGAAGCCGATCGCATATCGTAACACTCAAAATACATTCTGAATTTAAAAAAAATTGACTTTTTTATCCAATTCACTTCGCATATTATTGCGCTTTATACAGTGACCGGCAAAGAGTTTGCAACAAATGGGAAAAAATTTTGTAATTGAGATATCCGAAAATTTCTTTTCGCAAATGAATTCTGCATATCGAATGACAAAAAAAAGCACTTTGACAAATGTCATGTGACCACTGTCATGGCGGCAAATTTAAAAAAATATTCCGAACGAAATTGATTCACAAATAGACAATAAAACAATGAAAATGTTAATTACTCAATTGTAATTTATTAAATAAACGTGGGAATTTTAATTTATTCTAAATGCGAGCTCTAATCAAGAATTATCATATTGATCCTTTGAATAATGTTTTCAGTAAAAATGAAAAACATAAACTCTCTCAAAACTTAAATGGAGGATCATAGATATACTCGTTATTTACCCTTATTTGTAATACTGAAGATTAAGAAATGCGAAAAGGATATGCGAAAAAGGTACAATAAGAATGGAACAGAATTAGATTAGGAATGTGAAATCGGAAGAATAAATATGATGGGAATGAATTAAATATAAATTAAAAGTGGAAACATAATGAAACATGAAAATGTATTGAACAGTGTAGAATTTAAAACTGGAATAAGACGAATTGAACAAAAAAGACAGGAACAAGAAATAATAGACAAGAGAAATTTAACCGGAACAATAATTAGGAAAATAAAATAAGAAGAAGGTAATATTATCTGATCTGATTATTATCTGATGTAAGTAAAAGAACTAAATTCTACACTGCGAAGGAAAAAAATAAAACAGGAATATTAGAAATGTAAAAATGCTACAAGAATACAATGTTGATATATTTAAAAGATGGGCCTAAAAAAATTAATTGTAATGTAATTTTTTAAGTAAAATAACAATATTTAATTTACGAAGACAGTAAAATATCAGCAGGAATTTAGTTTAGAGTGTCAGACTTCTATATTGTTAGACATCTTACACTGACAGGTGCGGAAGCAGGATCGTAAGTTCAAGTTTGTGATCGTATACGATCATGTCAACATGAAGGACAATTTTAAACTCCAATATCTGTCGTCGAATTAGGCGGTAGTAGATTACTATTTAGACGGGTTACGATATCATGTGGTTGTGGCACTATTAGTTGTTACTCCAAATTTATTTTTTCGATAAATATCATATTATTCCACCGGGTTTATTTTAGCATTTACCACTTTCGTCTTTTGAATACAGCAAACTACTGCATAATTCGCCCGAACATATCGATTTTTGTTTTAGGGGGAATGGTTTTGACATGTTAATTTTGGAACACGAATGTTTTCAACAAACTTTTCCAATACGTGATTTTTCTTGCGATATAGAGAGCTTATGCATTTGGAAAGAAACTATTTCGCTGTTTATTTAAGTTAATAATGGAAATAGTTAAAGCCGGTTTTATGTAGGAAGACGCTTGATAAACGTGATTATGTTTATCGATGCTTGCTGGCAGACTAGTGTATAAATGTATTTATGAAACATTGTATATGTTGTTAAAATCCGCATCATCAAGTTGCAGAGAATTAAATCGGTTTGCACGTGGTTACCACATGACTTTCTCTTCATTGGTATTGTTTACCACAATATTTTTGCGTTGCATAGGTCAAAACTGAGGTTTACCCAAAACGACTGTGAAACCAACTCATCAGTTGTGTGAGGTTGTTACGCCGTTGGTGGCTGTTTCAAATTGGAATATATTTTTTTCGATCAATTAACAACAGAATAATTGATATTCAGTTTAAATAATTAAAAAAACTTCACTTTTGTACAGAAAATCACATTATGGGGAGATAAAATGACGCTTTAACGTAATCAAATATGCGAGAGTTGATAATTCAGCAAACGAAAAGCGATATTTAAAATTAATCAAAAGTCTACTTTTACAATGTAAAACTGGAAACAGAGAGTACACAATCCTACCAAAATTTTGAAAATTTTTTGTGTAGTTTTAAAAAATGCCCTGAATAAGATAAACTGGGAAAGCTCAAAATAGAAACCTCTGGTATCATAAAATACGTTGGTTTTGTTCAATCTTTTTTGTTAGTGGTAGATGACTTTTTAAACTCAAAAAATAAGATTCTTTGAAATTCTCGAGAAAATACTGAAATTGAAAAATATAACTAATCGATGTCAGTTTGAAAGTGAGGGTAATTTACGAGAAAAATGTTTAGGGGTGGAGTGTAATTTTTTTAATTGATACCTAGGGTTGTAGAGCTTCGTTTTGAAGTTACGCTAGTCAAGTTTTATTATATACTCCTGCAAATTAGGCAACTGGATTGACACCGATGTACGGCGAGCTGCCTACGACATGTGTATCATAATAGTTTGCTTTTATCCAAATTTTAAAACCCCATTTCATGGTGTGCTAAGCTAGACTTCAGTACTCAAAAAGAGTACTAAATGGTTACAATAAAAGTTTTACTAAATTATTTTAATTACATTTTAAAAGTAATTTGTAATATATAAGATGTGCTGTTTTTTTATGCGTCATGTTTCAATAACTGCAATTATCTCTTGAATTGTTAGAAGTAGATAATACTCTATAAAACTTTGAAAACGTGGGTTTAACCCATTTTGTGATACTGTCAACTAATGTTGAAATAGAGGAATTAAGGTACGCGCACCCTGTATTATGACCATGGTACACTTGAATAAAATCTTCGATAGTATTTCCTTGGCTAAAATTTTTTGCAGGATAGTCAATCAACATGTCGGCACTTCTCGCTTTGCTCGCAATGTATTTTAAAATTTAATTTCTTATCATTGGTGTTTTCACTTTTTAGAGTCCAATATGGCTTTAAATTTAAAAAAAAAACAAAAATAACAAAATTTAATTAAAAAAAAAAAGAAAGTTGATGATTTTTCGAAAACGAAACGTCATACTGAAGATTGGTAAATAATGTCCTGTTCAGTTAACAATCTGACAATAAAAAAATCATTAATGATTTTTTTATATCTCTAATAAATCAGTCAAAACTTACCCCAAAAAAATATTTTTTTTAAATATCGACATTGTTTACTTTTGTAATCATCAAAATTCTAACATTATCCCATTCTTATCTTGGACTCAAAGTGTTCAGAATTTTTGTTTTTTTTTCCTATGGACCGTCTGTTCAGTAAATGGTTAAGCTTGATATAATTTTTTATAAAAATAAAATATTGTATATTATTTTCCTCGCGGAAGTGGCAGAATATTTATATTAGTCTCAGTGTACAGAACTTTAGGTGTATATTAGATGCCCCAAATTTCAAATTTATATCCTTTTAATTAACGGAGATATGTCATTAGAACAATACTACAAAAATAGCGGGTGATTTATTTGAACAATATAACTTTGGTACGTCACTCTAGTTCATCCATTTTCAATGTGGAAGTAAACTAACATTTTTGGGTGATCAGCGCATCAACAACACTACTGATAACCCTAAAAGTGGGACGAGTCAGTTGATAATTTTGGCAGTCTACGCTCTCACCTCCCTACCCTTAAAATAAATCAAACAATAAATACTGACGTCTAAATCAAACTCTTCAAACCTCTTTCCTCAAACCATTCTCCTCTACTGTTAACATTAGAAACTCTCAAAATCCCACACATTCGGCGCCGTTTCTGATTAAAACATTACTGAGTGGAGTATTTTACGGATCACCCTGATGAAACAATCAAACAGATTTATCAAACTTAATACCACCGTACAACAGGCATCCTGGTAAAACTAGAAGAGATTAGAAAATTGAAGAAACGATGGCTACTCATTCACCAACTGACGAACGAAACGGACGAAGAGATAGCAAGTGTGTGTAACAGACTACTTTAGGAATCTTTTCCATCCCCCACCCAGGGAAGTGAGACCGAATGACGAGAATAAAATATTTCAAGTGTAACACCAAATTAGCAGGCTAGGACGTCATAAAAGAACTACCGGTTGAGGGTTCCAGATTATTACTTTCATATTTAATGCCCCACTTCTTACTCCAGTTGATAATGGTACAACTAATAGTCATTCCATAACGTGAAAAAAAAAAACAACTAAAGAAAGCTTCTGGTGACTCAGCCTAAATACTTATGAAGAGAATTATTCCAATTTTAGAAGATACGCACCATCAATTGAATTTCGTCTACAGCACTCGACTATAGAGCAAATTTATAGGGTTGCGGAAAAAATCAAAGACTACCTAGAAACCAAAAGATTCTGCTCAGCTGTTTTTCTCGTATTGCATCAGCGTACTTACAAATATACATCAAAGCTAATGATCCCAAATCTACTCATCTCACTTTTTCACTTAAAAGGAACAATAAGTGTTGACCCACTTGTCCGGCCTTTACGCTAATTAAGGTATCACTCCCACAAAGTGAGAAGAATGTACTGACTGAAGAATAAAAATTCTCATTTAAACATGCAATATTTTTGCAGTTATTAATGTCAATTCTGAATTAATCCTTCTCATCTGTTAAAAATTTGATAAATGTTCCATTTGTTAATGTATTTGAACAATTTTGCAATTTAAGTACCTAATGAATGCATAATAATAATTTATTTTAGAAATAGGAAAATCCTTACAAAGAATATTTAGTAAATAGGCATCACATATTTATACAGAAACAAATGTAATTAAATTTTAATTCAATCTACTAATGCTTCGACATATCCCCTTCAATTTATAAAATAAATACTTATGCGTTCATTATGTATTTAAATTGCAAGATTGTTCAAAAACATTAACAAATGGACAGGTTATTTTTAACAGATAAGAGGAATAATTCAGTATTGAAATTTATAACTGCAAATATTTATAATGTAAAACGTAAATAATCACCAAACCTTAATTTTTATGCTAAATGGCTGTAATTTCATATTTATTTGGATATAACTTTTAATTCAAACAACTTTTCTTCATATTCAAATTTTTTGACAAATCACGTATACGGCTTAAAAAATTGATATCCGATAGTTACATTTTAAGTGTTGGACCATGCAGAACTTTTTATTAAGAATAACTTTTTTTTCAAAGAATCGACAATAAAAAAGTTTTCCATATTGTTCTAACTTAAGTAGACACATTGTATAGTCCAAGAAGTTCTTCAACATTAATGTACCTACCCCATACAAAATGGACTAACGTATTTAGGTCAAAAGGATTTGGTAATGCAACAATCTAACTTTTATACCTATCCTTTAGGCACTAAACGTGAATCTTTTGTTTTGTATTATAGCCTACTTTGATCGCAGATATTAAAAGTATTTTGGTTTATAACTTCATCATTTATTGATCGTTTTCAAAATTTCAGAAGTCTTAATTGTAAAAATAGTGATGGGAACAACCGAACCGCCAAACCACATTTCAAATCTTTCGAAATAAGAAAATCAAATTCCAATGGTGAACTTAGATAGGTGAGACAGCCTGTATACAAAAAATTGTTGATCTTAAGAAGAAGGAAAACTTACATTAAATAAAACCTTCAGGTTAATTAATGTAAATTATTATTAACTAATACTTAATAGGAGCGAGTTGCATTATTTCTAAGCATTAGTAAATCTTTTACCCGCCGCGACGTCCTTGAGTAGTATTTTAGCAATTTTTATTGTTTAATTGTTAAATATTGCAACGCCAACAATTTGACTTTTACATCTTTTTAAGTTGACGTATAAATTATGTTGCTTATAATTTATAATTTAATTTTTTAAGTCATTGATTATGATCAATAAATTACTTTTTGCGTATTAAAAATTGATGTGTTATTTATTGAAAACGTATTTTAATGTTGTTGGTAGAAGGATATGTAAATGTACGGTCATTCAAGAAATACGACAAAAAAATCACTTAATTTTAAAAACAGCGTGTGCTTTAATTTGCTATAACACATCATTGTTTAGAACGTTCAATCAAAAGTGGAAATTTTATGAGCCATTAGAAATTTTCCGCACTAATAATTATATGTACCTAGTTATTGTTTGCCATTTTATTTATCTGTTTGATGTACTGATTACAGTGTGCGAAATGTAACTTGCGCGCAATCCATTAATTACATTGCAATAACCATTAGATAATACGTTATTATTTTTTTTGCTTTGTTTATCGTTTTTTTTTTATTGAGTTTCTGATTCGAACCAAACAAGGACAGAGAAAAAATGTTGGTGACTATACTGTTTCTTAAATGTTTGGAAATTGAACCTTTTTCTATTATTAACATTTTAAACATGGGCAAATTAATATATACGTAAACAAGCAACTATTAATGTAAATTTACAACTACATCGTGGTCGTCTTTGTAATTTCTAGTATTTAAGGTTGCTTATTTAGATATTGATTTAGTTATTGCTTAATGTTTAGCCTGCAGAATAAGTAAACTTTAAGTTTGACATTTAATTTATATTTAGGAAAGCCCATTCCTGCAAAATTTCATAGTATTCGGACTACATATTTTTTTTTTTAATTTATTGTCCTATAAAATTTTTTATTTTAAAATTATTAAAATTTTATCAAAATTGATCGAAAATTTTATCTCATCAAGAAACGATAATGCACATTTTTTTTTTAATTTTTAAAAATCAACTGTACCATCCTTTTTTATTTGTTTTGAAACCGATAAATTTCAATTTTGGCTTAAATCAAATTATTACATCAAGTACTTCAAAATTGAATCCATTATTTTGAATTTTGATAGGTCCAAAATTTTGTGAAATTTAAATCGGGCATAGTGAAAAACATACCATAAGATGCTTTTGATAACATTTGAATACTTTTAGAACCGTGAAAAAGGACATTGATAATTTTTAATTTTCACTTTGAGGCGCCATTTTGGCGTAACTATTTGCCTAGTTTTACTAAAATAAGTTGTTTATTTTATTGTCATAAACCCTTTAAGCCTGGAACACATATTTTGTGACACCCTGTATTGAACATTGTTACGATATTGATGTGACAATATTAAGCAATATTAAATTCCAAAATTAATTCAATTACAAAATAATTATATTAGCGAAAAGATTATGTTGGTCAACATCGTGTTTCCAGTTATTTAATAATCAACATATACAAAATATTGTTACGATATTGTAATCACAATATTATAAAATTTTAATTTTCAATATTTTCTAATAACAATAATATAATATATTTATTACCTTATCTATGTGTCACTGCCTCATAGTATTAAGTACAATGTGACTCTAGATTTTGGCAAAAAAAAAGTTAACGACATTTATATAATAGAATAAATAATTCTAAACAACATAATAATATTTATAAAAGTTATAATTTTCTCTTAAAGAAGTTATTAATTAAAGTACTAAGTACTATAACACCTATATTTTTTTCAAAGTTTGCCTATTTATTTTTTGATCAAGTTTTTGTCACGTGTAAAACACATTAAAGAATGAAAACCAAACACTTTTTTGAAAAAAGTTATTAATTTACTCTATGTCAATCCGTAATATTCAAAATCTAATTGACCAAATTGGTAAAAAAGTGTTATGAAATTTCTACTAATAATGGAATAAACAATGCAATATTTAAGAATAAAAAGTTATACTTTCTTCTAAAAGTTATTAATTTGTCTAAGTAGTTTTTACCGCGCCGTATTGCATCAAGTGCTATAAAAACTAGATTAGGACACAAGTGTATGTAAGAAGTTTATGTGTAGAATAAACAATTCTAAAAACATATTACAGAATAAGAATCTAGTATTTTTGGAAAAAAAAGTTATTAATTTAATAACGTATTTCTACATAACTCCAAAGTATTCAAAGTCAATTTTGTCAAGTTTGTGTTAAAAAAATTTAATGAAATTTCTCCAGTTGATAGAATAAGTAATTCTCAAAAACATAAGTCTTAAGAATAAAAAGTTATTAATTTGTTATCGTGGCTCTGTGTCAGTGCCTCGCCGCATAGCATCAAGTGCAATACGACAAAATTTGCGTAAATATTTTTTTGGCGTCCTGAACTATAAAGCACATTTTCAATTATTCACACTTGTCTCGAAACTTTTTTTTTACACACAATGCATGCGGTAGAAGTACGGCTACTATGCGGTAAAGGAGTGATTTATCTGCTATTTTAGAACGTTTTAAAAATAAACTAAGTATAAAATCCGATAAACTGATTTTTAAAAAATTGCTTTACACAATACTTGACACGATAATGTAAAGAATAAAAGAGCATTTAATTTTTGTTCTTTTTTTTTTGTGATGATGATCGTCGGCCCAAAAATATTATATACAAATTTTGTGTGTCCTCCAGCTAAGAGGAACTCGTCCTTTGGGCCGGTTCCTCAAACGAAGCTGTCACACCGAAAATCCTGCTTTCCACACTCTAACGTAAATAAAGTATTTAATGAAAAATAAAAGAAAAGCTTCTTTTCAATATAGTTTTTTAATTATATACACCCCTAACAGAATAAGTACTATTAAGCCAATTTTGATCAAACAAATTAGTAAAAAATAATCAATTATATTTCCAGAATAAACTTAGTTGAAGATAATTTAGGTTTAGGTGAGGAACAAATTGTAATTACCATTGTTTATTTTCAAACATGTTGTCTTTATCAGGAAACTAAAGTTGTTAATTGATTAGTTTAAGAGTTGAGACAGATGAACCAGTAATAAGAGATAACTTTTTCATTTAAAGTTATTGAATTAATTAACGTAGCTCTACGTCACAGTTATACTTTTTTATAGAAACAAGTGAATTAATGCCCGTATTTGAAATGTTTTTCAATTTTTAACAGGCAAGTTGTGTCAAGTTGTATGGATGTATCTATCATTAACTGTTTGACTTCTGAACAATTTTGGAAGAAAAAGACATTTTAAAACTATTATAGTTACCTTAATAAAAAGGAAAATTGACAAAATGTTTCTAGTAATTTTTTTCTAGGACTGATGGTAAACTTTTTCTGCCATATTTTGTGGGAAGTTCTCTTGATTTTACTGCCGAAAGCTAAACCAAACCGCACTAGAAAACAGACGTCACAAAATGGGAGCAATTACGTAACTGAACGAAGTACAACAG